>JAQZBX010048611.1:0-20173 GCA_029593785.1 Cabassous unicinctus
TTTTTGTAGGCCTTGTTCATGTACTTAATTACTGTGTTGCTTTTCTGATCATAAGCATTATGAATATAAGAAAATCACTCTTTCTGTTCAAAATCCTTTTTAAATAATGAGGGGGGGAAGCGGGTGTGGCTCAGTGGATAGAGCCCCCGTTTACCATATGGGAGGCCCGGGTTCGCGTCCCGAGGCCTCCTTGTGAGGGTACGCCGGCCTGAGCGGTGCGGTGGGCTGATGCAGCAACCTCACGGCAGGAAGCGGGTGTGGCGCAATGGATAGAGCACCCGTTTACCATATAAGAGGCCCTGGGTTCGCTTCCTGGGGCCTCCTTGTGAGGGCAGGCCGGCTCGTGGCGATGTGGGCTGATGCGGCAAGACCTCACAGCAAGGGGGAGATAAGCAGACACGGAGGGGACACGCAGCGAATGGACACGGCAGCACAAGCAGCAAGGGGGGGGGATAAATAAATAAAAATAAATAAATCTTTAAAAAAATAAAAAATAAAAAAATAATGAGGGGACCTTTCTTTTTTTAACATAAGATGAAATACCTATCTCCCCCCGCCCCCCACCTCATTCTTGAGTTATACTTTTAGGTAAAATTACATGGTGACAATCTTTTTGTCTACTTTTAAAGGTGACTAATTATTGATCATTCTTACTAGTTCTCCATTCTGTCAGTCACAGAGATGTGAGGCTTATCCAATAGAATTTGGAGTTAGGAGCTGTGTTGGGTTTTGCCATAAAGTTAAATATCCTAATGTTATCTACTATTTACTCAAGATCTCCCCTCCTTCACTGGTTTTTCCTTCTCTGTCTGCTTAACTGATTCCTCTTCCTCTTCTCAACCTCTAAACATTGGTGTGTCCCAGGACTCAGTTCTTGGATCTAGTCCCTTCTCTGTCTACTTTTATACTCTTGCTCCCTGGATGAGCTCATCCATTCATGGTTTTTAAAATGTTCTATATGCTGATGATGCCCAAGTTTACATCCTGAGTCCAGGTTTCTCTCCAGATGTCAGCCTCAAATCCAGCTGCCTACCTGACATTTCCACTTGATTTTCACGCTTGCTGCCAGGCCAGTGTTCCCTGTGTCAGTAAGTGATACCTCTATTCTTCCTGTCGCCCAGGCCAAAATTCTTGGAGTTGCCCTGGCCTCTTCTTTCTTTTATACCTCACAACCAATCCATTGGTAAATTCTGTGGGTTCTTCCTTAGAATTATATCCAGAATCTAGTCACTTCTCACCAATTCCACCCCACTACCCTACTTCAGGCCATATCATCCTCTCTTGCCTGGGTTATTGCAGCAGCCTCCCTGCTGGCCTCTCTGCTTCTTCCCTTGCACCTCTGTAATCTTTTTTTCTACACAGCAGCTAGAGTGCTACTTTAAAAAAGCCACTCCTCTGCCCAGAACATTCGAATGGCTTCCCACCATGATCTCTAAGGCCCTACACGATCCATCCCTTTCCTCCCCCACAATACTTTTGACTCCATCTCCTACCACTTGCCCACTCACTCACTCTACTCCAGCTACACCGGCCTCCTCACCACTCCTAGAGCATTTTGGGCCCCCGCCTGCTTCAGGATCTTTGTACCAACTGTGCCCTCTGCCCCTGGCTCTCTCCCTAACTTCTTGACCACACTTTAAAATAGAACCCCACCCCAACCCCTGCCAATCTGTCCCTTACCCTGCTTAATATTTCTTCATAGCACGTTTTGCCATCTGGCATGTCATTTTTTTGTTTATTACCTTTTGTCATCCCTACCCACTAGAATGTGAGCTCTGTAAAGGGAGAGCTCACATTCACTGCTGTGTCCCCAGCCTAACGTAGTGCCTGGCACAAGCCAAGTGCCCAATAAATGTTTTTTGATTGAATGAATATGCTACTTTGCAGTGTAATGTCACACCGGCCTTATGAGACAGGTACTGCCCAGAGAGGTGAAATAACTTGTACCAGACACCTAGGAAGTAAGTAGCTAAGCTGAGGTTTAACCCAATCAGGCTGACTCCAAAGTGCATACTCATTCTGCTGTACTACATGGTCTCCCATTTCTGGATGTTTCTGAACTACTACCAAATCTCTAAGAATTGTATTGTACCTTTAAAGCCTAACCGTCTTGATTTTGTTCATCATTGTCATCAAATACTTTTTGAGTGCCTCTTTTGCATGGGGCTGGTGTCAGTTACAAAAGGTAAAAGATGTTGAGTGCCTGGTGTGTCGTCCCCCCCACCCTCTTTCTACTTTCATCCTTGAGCTAGTGCCTGGCTAGACTGTGAGCTCCTCCAGCATAATATAAGCTCTGGTGCCACTGCTATCTGCCATTGTCTCTCTTGTTCCTTGTCATTTTTCCAGGGTTTACAACTGTGCCTAACACAAAGGAGACACTCCATTAATAGCTGTTGAGTGAATGAATGAAAACAAGTATAAACAAGTGCTACCAAAGTTAAAGTTCTTTTTAGCCTAAACAAACTTATTGAGTGCTGCCCTCTGCCCTGTGTTAGGCCAGTGATTCAGAGACTCATTAGACTTCCCTAAGTGCTAATGGGGTGAACAGAAGGGGATAGAGTCCACTGAGAAACCCACTGCCACCTTGTGGACATACAGAATCCAAGAAGGTCTTCACAACTGAGCCATCAAGGAAGGGATAAGATGTAGGTAAGCTGAAAGAAGAGCATTCCAAGCAGGGAGAAATAAACATGAAAAGGTGAGACTTGTCTTTTGATCATGGGAAAGCATGTTCTGCCACCAAAAATATTAATTTTAATAATAGTCACCATTTAGTATACATACCACATGCTTGGAACTCTATTTGGTCTTCCAAATAGTTAATATATACTGTTTATTTGAGTCTTGCATCAACCCCAAAAAGGAAGATGTTATCGCCATTTTACAGGTGAGAATACCGAGAATCAGAAGGTTGAATAACTTGCTCAAGATCAGATTAAGAGGTGGAGCTGAGATTTGAAATAATATCCACAAAATGCCAAAGTCCTGATCTTTTCTTTAGCCCTCTGCTGCAGTCCATAGAAAGGTCGCATAGATTGAAAACAATACAAGAAGCTCCTGATACATGTAGGTAACTGGGGGAAATGTGTTGAAATGAGTCAAATTTTTTTAGAAGCTTCTTTAAAGATTTTGGTAAAATTTAATTTTGATAAGAAGTGCTTTCTGAAAATACTTCTGACTTTCCCAGTTCTATTTTCTTCTTTCATACAGGCTTTATCAAATGATTGTTTTGTTGGTAAATTTAGCATGCAGTTGGGACTTATATGTAGATTGTACTTACCCTCAAAAGGAGAGAGGATTTTATAGTTTCCATTCATTCTCATTAAAATCAGAACATTTGCATCTTAACTTTTACATCATGTTCCAGGAATTTTAAGCAGTCTGATTGTATGGAAGTGGGTCGTATTAATTGCAAATGGGCTAGACATCTGCTCACTAACATGGAATGATTTTATTTTAGCTCTATTTTGTTTTTATATATGATCTACCAGAGTGATTAAGTGAGGGCTGTCAGTGATGCTGTTACAAGACTGGGTTTTTCAGAGACTTATAATGTAACCATAAAAATGAATTTAAGAGTGCATCTTGGAAAGTTCTTGAACTGGGAGCATTTAGACATATTGGAATGGATAGATTTTTATCTACAGACAGTCCAGGATCCATTTTCTGTCCTTGGTCTGGTTCACAGCTAATGAGGTTCAGTGGGTTGCAGACTCTAGGGCAAGGAGAGGGGAGCAACATTGCTGTCCTGTTTCTGCCTCCATGGAATGAAGTGGGGAGTGAATGAGGTAAGGTGTATTATCAAATTGGAAAAATAGGATCCAGGCAGCTGGTGGCTAGATGGCAGGTTATTTCTTTCCTGATACTAATGTAACACTGTTTCCCAAAGTGGGTTTCTTGGAACAGCAATTTTTAAGGGAAGTTAATATGCACAATAAGTTTGGGAAGGACTTACTAATTAACAAAGTTTAGCAGGTTCCTTTATTGCAGGCATTTTCAAAGCCTTTAGTATGTTAATATGTACTGTGACTCTTCAAGCAGAGGATACTCTATACCAGGGGTTCTTAACCGTTTTTCAACCGTTTTTCTTCCACAGGCCCCTTTGCCAGTGAGGTGAAAACCACAGATCCCTTCTCAGAATGTAGCAGCAGATAGTTTTATGACACTCAACATCAGCATGACTTTAAATTAAATTTTAGGATTATTCAAAATTACGTTTTATAGCTTTCCCATAATTTCAATACCTGATAACCTAACATGGTTCAACATCTGTTCAAATGGTCATTTTCAGCAAACGTTTAGAAATTCGAGTTTTCCCACGGCATCATAAAACCATCTCCGCCATCCTTACCAACCTTTTTGCAGGCAGTTATCCACTGCACTCAGAGCACACTACATCAAAATAAAAGTCATACTAAGTCCACACTATACTGTGTATTATTTAATAAATATATCACACCTGCACCAACACATCCCCATGAGAATAATGTTTTGGGTTTTTTTTTTAATTTTCAATTCAAGCTCATGGACTCCCTGAAATCTTTCCATGGACCCCTTGGGAGTCCGTGGACCCCTGGTTTAGAACCCCTGCTCTATACAGAGCTTCCCAGACAGAACCCTTTTCATGGACTATACTTTGGGCATTGTCATGGAGAAATCCCCAAATACCTAATTTAAAATCAGGAATTCAGTTATCTAACGAATGCTGTTTGGGCCATACAGTTTAATGTAGTGTCCAAGTTCCTCCAGGGTGGTTGGCTCAGCCATCTTGCCCATCTGGATCTGGCTCACAGCTCCTAACATTTTTCAGAGTTGAGATTTCAAACCAGATGCTACTGGCTCATTTGGGAGGTGAGAGGGAAGTAGGGGGCCTCTGCATATCTATATTTGGTGAAGAGAAGATTGTGATACATGATTAATGACAGTGATTATGGAAGGATGGATAAAATATGTAAAAAAATAAATGTGTTCTGGAGTGAGTGGCATTTTTCCTAAAGTAGTTTCATGACCCTGACACAGTACCTAGTACCTAGGAGGGGCTTAATCAGTATTTGTTGAATGAATATATTATTAGGTGATCTGTAGTATTTGTTAGCAGATTGTACCTAATGTTGATATACCATGGTATTCTGCTTCAGTTTAGTTGCCAAATGTATATAATCTTTCACATCTTCTAAAATCAAAGGTTAAAGCACGAGATTTTTCTTTTCCTGCAAATAACATATGTCCTTTTCATATAGAAATATCTGCTGCCTTGCTACAAAGCGATATATTCCTGGGCATTATTATTTTAGGAGTGGGAGTGAATTTGAACTGATTGATCCAAGTCTTTACTCTGTCTCTCTTGAAACTAGTGAGAGAAAGCTGAGAAATGTAAAGGATCATGGAACCAAGACCCACAATACTCAAAAGAGGGGTGAGGATGAAGTTTGAACCTATGACCTTGAACTCATTAACTTCTCGAATATGAGACACCAGCATTATGCCAAAATCATTCTCCTACTGCTTAGCAGTGTTGTTTTCCCATTTAGTCCCTTCCTTTAGCAAAATATGGCTTGTTACCCAAAGGAAGAATCACTCACTCACCCTTAATATGGGGAAATCATTGTGGGCACTTAATTTGTGTTGACTCTTTCTTGGTGCACTATTGCAATTAAGTTAGATTAATGAAAGGTAAATTCCAGTCTATGCATAGTAAAAAAAAATCTCTTGTAAAGATCCTAATTAGTATGTGTGTTTATTTAGCCTCTCATGGTTTAATTGCATCCCATCTTGCTATTTACAAACAGGCATCACTGAAGAATAATGAGTATGTGAAGAGCATTAATACTAGCAGCAAAAAAAAGAAAAGAAAAAAAAAAGAAATACTAGCGGCAGATGAAGTAACCGGTGGTTGATGGGAAGAGGGAAGGATGGAAAGTCTGCTGGTTTGTATTATTTTTAAATGAGAGGTACTGCATGATTATCCTCTGAACCAGTCAGCGAGGGGAGGATAATGCAGACATTATGCAAGACATCAGCTTGTCATTTGGCTGCAAAGAGTTGGGCTGTTTTTAATTTGTTGCTGCAATGTAATCTGTAAAGGTGAGCAAGCAAACTCACACAATTGTCTTGTGACCTTAGCTGGCAGTATTTAGATTGAAGCTTTCTTTTCAGCCCTGCATTGCAGGACATCTGTACTTCAAATCAATAAGGATTCCCTAGGAACTTTCTTTGCTCCTAGCTCAGCTCTAGTCCCTTCAACAGGCTTTTTTTTTTTAATCATCCAAGTATAAAATAAGTTACGAAATTGGTTTGATATTTCATTGGCACTTCTAATATTGTGTTACAGTTTTACATAATTTGCCATTGTTCCTTGAAGTTACAAAACAATTGTGTCTTCTTTAGATGGATGCTTGATCATTTACATTGTATTCTAACCTGATTTAAAGGTAGAAAAACTGAGACTCCAAATGGGGTAGGAGTAAAGCAGAAGGAAAAGAGAACAACGCAGAAGAACCCAAGAGTAATAATCTGTTCCCATCATTTGTTCTGTGATTCTCTACTTCTTTATATAAAATAAAGTTCTGTCATTGATAAGGAGTGAAATTAGGGGTAGAGGTGGTAAATCTAAAAGGTAGAGACAGAGTCATGGTTGTATAATGCTTGTAGGAACCAGACAAATGTCTTAATTACCAGCACCTCAGTTTCCCTTTATATTATGGTTATCATTGCAAAGAGTTTTCTAGATGCCTTCTATATAAATGCAAATTGATACTATTCAAACTATATTAAAGCTTTAGATTTCTCTAGGGATTCCTGGGTGAGTTGAAGTCCAGGGTTTAATTCATTTAAGATCAGGTTATAGGAATTCAGTTTTCCGTACATTTTATGTTTTCTTCAAACAGACTACAGTAACTAATTTTAAGTGACCCTAAATAGAAGAAGAAGAAAAAAGAAAGTATTTTTTGGTATTCTGAACTACTGCATGTATTTAAGGACACAGATAGCTGCATTATCAAACACAGAAGAATCCAAACGGGGTTGAGTGAATGTCTCTTTTGTTGTTGTTAAATTGCAACTGTTCCATTTTCAGCTCACAGAACTGTGGGGCATATTTTCCCATTCATATTAATTGAATTTTAAAGTGACCTTGTCCATGTATTGATTTGAATTAAAATTTTCTACATCAAGGTCAAGTTGGCACACATCCTACAAATGAAATACTAAAAAGCCAAGTGCTGCCTAACAGGGTATCAACAGAAAAAGTGGAGATTTTACAGGGGCAAGTTTGCCACAGAGGGCACCGTGGTACCATTATAGTGCATCTGGCAAGTGGCATGTTTGTGTGGGGACCTTCACTTGGACTTGAATCTGCCCCATTAAGGGAACAGTTTCCTGTTTGTGTCCAGGATCTCTCTCTCCCCAGAAGAGCTCCCCTGAGCACACCAAAGCCCAGACTAATACTGCTCAGGTGTGTGGGTTTCAGTTCATCTGAGACTCATTTAGGCTACATTGAAAAAGAGACTCTTACAATTGTTCATAAAATTGAACTATATCTAGCCCAGACCTCAGCTGTGAGGTGTTACCCATGTAACACCTCCACTTATATGTTTCAAAAATATCTTAAACTTAGTAAAAGGGACATGATTTCCCCCCTCACTGTTTTTTTTTTTTTCCCTCCTTCTTTCTTATCTCATCTCAGTAAGAGGCAAAACCCAGGCTCAAGCCTGAAACCTAGAAGCCTCCTGAATTTATTCCCTCTTTCTCACCTCTCATATACAATCCATCAGCAAATCATGTTGATTCTATCATAAATCCATTTGCTTCTCAACTTCTCTTTTGCCACCACCGTAGTTGAAACTACCATCATCACCTTTCTCGTGGGCCACCATTACAGGGGTCTCGCCATATCTTTTCTTGATACCTCCACAAAACAATCATGGGCATGTTGTTTCTCTGATGAAAACCCCTGCAGTGGCATCCCATTTTACCCAGACTGAAACCAAACTCCTTATCAGAGCCTCAAAGATCAACCTGACCTGCCTCTTCCCCAGTTGATGCCATTATCTTGCATGCCTCATTGATCTCCTTTCTGTTCCTCTGACAACAGATCTTTTCCCACTCTAGGCCTTTGTACATGCTTCTCTCTTGCCCTAGTATGCTCTGCTCCAATACTTTGCATAGACCAGCTTGCTCTTATCCTGTAGGTTTCCACCAACCTTGAACCAACCCTTTCACCCAGCTTTATTGTCTTCATAGTCCCATAGAGATTAAATCACTTTTTGTTTATTGGCTGCTCCTCACCCACTCACCCACCAAAGAATATGCACTTCATGGGAAAGAAATGTTTTGTTTACTGCTTCATCTCCAATGTTTAGAACAGTGCTTGACATATAGTGGGCATTTAATAAATATTTGAATGAATAAATGAACAAGTGAATAATTGAATTATCCCATTTGATTGTCACTTTTTCACACATAACTATTATCTAAATATTCTTTCTTTATTATTATCCCCCTTTTGTGTATTTCCTTCATGACTCTTTACAAATTATATTTCTTTTTTATGTACTTATTCGTTGCTTGTTTCCTTTATTAGACTGTTAGCTCTGTAAATGTCTATTTCATTTATTTTTGTGTACCTAATGTATAGTTTGCTCATAATATGTATTTCATAGATATTTGTTGGATAGAAGGTGGAAGGAACTGGAACGGCAAGCCAATTGCAATCCAAGGCAGTTCTAGGTTTTGGTGTGCATCTGTCTGACTTTCCATCCTTCCTTTCTCCCATTCTTCCATTTCTTCCCCTCTTTCTTCCGACATGGCCTTCTTCTCATGGTAGTGCTATTTTTTTTTCTACCAATCCTCTCCATGTCCTACAGTCCAAATTCTGGAGGGAAACAGCTTAATTGGCCTTGCCCAATACCATTGTCTCCTTTGGGGCCTTCCATACCAGGCCACTATAGAGGGATACTCTTGGACTGAGTACCTACGCCTGGTCTAGTTGGTTCTACCCCAGCACAGAAAACAGCTGTTCCCTGGGTGGCAGGTAGCTTTAGCGAGATGGGTACATGTGTTCCCATCATTGTCACGTTCAGTGCAAGGTAAAGAATTTGTGCTGTCGAGGATTCCTCTTCAAATCTGTTAGGAAAACCTTGATATTTTCAGTATGTTCAAAAAAAAACGATAGCCAGCTTCTCATTTTGTCAGTTAACCTGTATCCCACTTGATTCATGTAAAATCTTTCTGGAATTGGGATGCTCTATTTTTATATAGGCATTGGCTTTTGTTCTGTACTTGCCTTCTTCCCAGGAAGTGCTATATGTTATATATTTGAGTGTATATTTTATAAAATAAAATGAACTAAATTTATTTTGATGATTTGGGAGATTTTTTGGTAACACTTCAAGGGAAGCCCAGAGGTAGCATGTAAGGCTAGGAAGCATAATTCCTCTCTACTCTCTATTCATTTCTTTACATTATGTATGAGTTTTTGTCGTTATTATTGAGGGGGAGGAAGAGAGATGAGATAGGAAGATTGTGAGAAAAGTTTAAATTTATAATATGAAATATAAAGTCTTTTCACAATCCTTCCTTGTCATGAAACTTTTTAATGAAACTCGCCAAATTCTATGTCCTCTCTGATGTAATTTCCCTTCCACCAGGGCAGTTTTAACCTCAGAAGAGAGGAGCAAATTCAGGGAAATAAAAAATGTCCAGATTGTTAGTATTGATATTCGTTGAGCAAGTGATTAAAATCACTCATCAGTTGAACAAACCATCTAATGAAAAATAAGCTTTATCTTCTTGGTAGAGCATTTGTTGTTTATTATGAATTGACAACAATGGTATTGATAATAGCTACCATGTAATGAGTGCCCACTGAGTGCCAGTAATTACTGTCTTGGACACTGAATAGCACTAGCTGTGCAGTTCTTATAAATGGTTCCATTTTAAAGATGAGAAAGCTGAAGTTTGTATGGATTGATTTTCCCAGGGCTACACTGCCCTGCACAGAAGCAGAATTTGAACTTGGGTCTCCCAGGCTCCAAAACCCTGGCTCTTTGCCCTACATCATGCTACCTTTCCTCTATGATGATGGGAATGAAGGGAGTAAGCTAGCATGACTACTGATTTAGTACTTCCCATGTTTTAATTACAGTGCTAAGCACTTCATATGTATTGTGCCATTTTCCTTCTTGCAATAGCCCTTTGAGACAAACTGTTATCCTGGGTTTACAGGCAAGAAAACTGGGGCTCAAAGAAGGTAAGTAATTTGCCCAAGGTCAAGCAGTCAAGAATGGGCAGAACCAAGATTTAAACTCAGGTCTATTTTTCTCCCCAAGTCCATAAATGTAACTCTTGTGCTCTGTTGTCTTGCTGGCAAGTTTTTTTCTGACTTGTCGGTAGACAGAACCTAAGTTCAGCTTACTTGCCTCATTTTTCCTGTGTCCTTGTCAAAAAGCAAAATATATTTCACCCCTTGCAGCTGTAACAACTTTGTATCTCAAGTCTAGTCCATTCATGGGAGTTCCTTTCCAGTTCCATTTTTCCTTCTTATATTGCACTACATTGCATTGCATTTTATCATCCATTCCATTGATCAAAATGAGTGACCTTAAAAAAAAAAAAAAAAAATGAGTGACCTTCAGCATGGAAGAACATCAGTTTTATCTTTGGTGATCCCTCTGTTTGACCTCTTGGTTTCTAAGTCCAGCTCTTTGCAGTACTGGTGGCCTGTTCCTTTCACAACTTGACACAGTTTATCTTCTCTACCTCAGCTTTGCCAGAGTTTCACCCTTTCAGAGTTGGTTTGTCACAGTTTTCTTCTGGCTATATTCAGTTTTACAGTTTTCCTAGAAAGAAGTAACAGTGAGTTCCCTCCCTACTTCTTGGTTTTAAATTCCCCTTGCTGCTGCAGCTTCTCACGGCCTGCTGTTAAGAGAACAATTCCGCCCAGCGTGTTCTGTCAGGACTACACTTACCTAGCAGCTGTGCAGAATTCATAGTGCTAACTTTTTTTGAAAAATGCTAAAATTAGACAAGTATTTTATTAGCATCTTATGGATGGAGTCAGGAGTGTGTGTATATAGCCATGTGTGAGGGAAGTCAGGAGTCTTGGGAAATAAATTTTGAACCATTTAGCAGAGTCCCAGAGAAGATTCCTGGGCAGACCCAAGGCTCTGTTATTACCATTTCTTACTTCCCTCTCTGACTTAATGACACTGGTGTGGGGTCATGGATTAGACATGAGATGAAGAAACAGCAAGAAGTGGATTCTAGCCCTACACAGAAAAGCAGCGACCTTGGACCATACTTAAATCTTTTTTCTTCCATTAAGAAAGGCACTTATGAAAATAAAACACCTGCCTTGGCTGTATCACAGGGTTTTTAGGTTCTTAGAACCTAAGAAAAAGGAAAAATCTGTGGCCTCGTGTGCATATACCTGTCCTTGTTAGAGAGAAAAGGAGTAAATTTGCATTATTTGTGGGGAAGAACCCCAGGAGTCAGTGAACATCTCTTGGAGGAGTGTTTCATAGAATACCATTCTCTTTACAACCAAGTGCATCCTTTGAAAACATGTGGTAAGTTGGACAGGCCCTGAACCAAGCATTTTCTAATTGTTCTAGACTGCTTGATAATGAGGTGCCTTCCTCCCTTTTTTTTCTCTGAAAATAATTGAAATAGGTAACTTTCTGGGAAAAGTGTAAATCTTGACTTGAAATTCTCAGTAAAAGAAATTTTAAAAGGAGGATCTGTGATTATACCTTGTTACTTTGTCATCAGTTTTAATCCTGGGCTTTCATAGTCTAAGTAGGTAATGATAAGAAAAGCTAAGTACCAAATGAAGGAAAAACAATGGATTATACTAGCACAGTAACAGTAGACTAAGATGTCAAGACATTTTCGCAGAGATGAACACATTGGTAATAAAATAGCCTCAGGACTCTGCAAATTCCTCAAGCACACAGTGAGTCTATGGTGTAGCACTGTGTACCCTCCAGTTATTTCAGATACATGTCAATTTTATCACCTCCTTACAGCCAAGAGCCATATTTGATAATTCTTAACCTCTCTAGACCTCAGTTTACCCCTCAAAAAAATGGGGGAGTTGGACAGAATGATTTTTTAAATCCCTCCCAGCTCTAAAATGAAACCATGGACTATAGTTAATAATACAGTTATAAAAATGTGCTTTCATCAATTGTAACATATGTACCATACCAATGCAAGGTGTCAATAATAGGGTGGTATATAGGATTACTGTATTTTATGCGTGATTGTTCTGTAAATCCACAACTTCTCTAAAATTTACGTATGTATATATACGTAAAATTATTACCAAAAAATTATACGATTCTCTGAAACAGTGTCTTTGTCCAGTGCTTCACATAGTATAAACATTTACTCAAATAAATGATTCCTGGGATCATTCACCTTATCCTGTTCTTAGAGTTAGTACAAAGAGGAAAGTACTGTACTGAAGGAAAACTCCTAAACCTCCTGTGGATATGCCTGCCTGCCTCTCCCTTCTTTCTTTCCTATTTTCTTTCTTTCTTTTTTTTTTTTTTTAATAGGTTGAATGCATCTTTTTTATTAGAGTAGTTGTGAGTTTACAAAGCAATCATGGGGAAGCAGATGTGGCTCAAGTGATTGGGCTGCCGTCTACCACATAGGAGGTCCAGGGTTCGATTCCTGGGGCCTCCTGGTGAAAAGCAAGCTGGCCCGCATGGCGACCTGACCCATGCAGAGTGCTGGCCCACGCAGGAGTGCTGGCCTGCGTAGAGAGCTGGCTCAGCAAGATGATGCAACAAAAAAAGGAGACACAGAAGAGAGACAATGAGAGATGCAACAAATCAGTGAGCTGAGGTGGAGCAAGAGATTGAGCAGCCTCTGTCTACTCCAGAAGGTCCCAGGATCAGTTCCTGGTGTCACCTAAGGAGAAGACAAGCAGACACAGAAGAACACACAGAGAGCAGTCAGTGAACACAAAACGAGGGGTGGGGAGGGGGGGGAATAAATAAATAAAATCTTAAAAAATTTTTTTAAAAAGCAATCATGCATCACATAAAGGATTCCCATACAGCCCCTGCCAATCATATCTTGCATTGTTGTGGAACATTTTTTATAATTGATAAAAGAACATTTAAATACTACTAACAACAGTCCATAACTTATATTAGGTATATTTTTCCCATAGACTACCCTATTGTTAATACCATGTATTAGTATTTTACATTTATTATAGTGCATGAAGGAATGTTCTCATATGTGTATTGTTAATCATGGTCCATTATCTACCTCAGGGTTCACTGTGTTATACAGTCCCATGACTTGTAAAATTCATCCAAAGTGTATACTCAGTGACTCTCAGTTTCATCATAGAGTTGTGCTTTCCTCCCCACAGTCAATTTTATTTTTATTTATTTATTAAGATTTATTTATTTATTAATTTATCCCCCGCTTGCTGCTTGTGTTTGCTGTGTCCATTTGCTGTGTGTTTTTTCTGTGTCTGCTTATCTCCCCCTTGCTGTGAGGTCTTGCTGCATCAGCCCACGGCGCCGCGCTGGCCGGCCTGCCCTCACAAGGAGGCCCCAGGAAGCGAACCCGGGGCCTCCCATATGGTAAACGGGAGCTCTATCGATTGAGCCACACCCGCTTCCACACAGTCAATTTTAGAACATTTTTATTACTTCAAAAAAGAGAGATCCTGTACCCCCTTATACTTCCCTATTGTTGACCCTTGCCATTGATATAGTATCTTTGTTGTCCTTGATGCAACAATATTGCGCTATTACTGTTTTCTATAGTCCATAAGTCACATAAGTTGTATTTTTCCCATGTATCACCATATTAACACCTTGTAATAGTGACGTACATTTGTTCTCATTCATAGAAGAACATTCTTGTATTTATACTATTAACCGCAATCCTAATCCGCCATCGAGCTCTCTATGTTATACAATCCCCGAATTCTCCTCTAGGTTTCTTTCTATTGATTTCTACATCCCTAGACTACCCCTTTCAGCCATGATCACATTTATCAATCAGCAAAGTTAGTTATACTCTCTATAATGTGTTAACATCAACTCTATCAATTTCCAAACATTTACAAACAAACTTATTAAAAATTCTACATATATTAAACAGCAGCTCCCCTCTACTATTGTACTATCTCCTAGTGACCTATACTCTAGATTTTTAATCTGTGAGTTTACACATTGTATTTATACTTTCCTATTTTCTAACTACACTTTGTAAAACAACATTTAAATTACAGCAGACCTCTTAATGGTACCTACACATCGTTACCTGCTTATACTTGGAAAATAATATTTGTGGATAGCTTTATATAAATAATTGGCTTTTTTTTTTTATGTCGACCCCTACCCCAAAGCAGGCTCAGATATGCAGCCATTTGTCAGAATGGCAAATACTGTGCTATCCTTAGAGTCATCTCTTCACCTTCTGTACACATGCTTTATGCCAGGACAGGGAGACCCTGCTACTGAGTCCCTCATACAAATGTACTTCTCGTCAGCTCACCTCACGTGTATCTTACATACAGATACTGCTTAGTTTCCAAATGTCTTTCCCCCTTGCACAAGCACTGTAGGAATAAGGTTTAAAGTAATCAGCTGTTCTTGACTTCTGAGCTCACATGATCTATCAGAATGGAGTATAAATAATATTTCAACTACAAGGTTTGTTGGGTTTTTGTTAGATATCAGTTGGTGTTAGAGCCTAACTAAATATTTTTTTCTATTATCCACAAATTTCTTACCCCTTCTCCTTTCCTACTTTTTGACTTGTCTTGCCCTCCTGAACTAGAAATTCTTTTAATAGAATATAGCTTGGCAGAGCACTGCTGTAAGACAAGATAGAGAAGACCACCAGTACCAGCCCCAGCTGCCCAGTAGACAGTTTACCCTGACAAGGGATTAGGCAGTGATAGTATTTCTAAATGCTATTTCCTGGACGGGTGATGACCAGTGTGGAAGGCCAGCCTGACTTCCTATTCAAGTATACCTTCATTCCTATTCAGAAAGCACAGGGCCTCCTTCGACTCTCTTTACAGCATGCCATTTGAGCACTCACAGTGGCAGACACAGTAAGAGTAGTGAGTGAGCTCTTTGGAAATGTGCTTCTTAGTATAGAAAACGTGTTACCTTGACAACAGCAAGCCCACTTCATTACCAGATGGCATTAGCTGTATCTTGTAGCATTTGCCAAGAACAGACCTGTAGCCCCTGTCAGTGGGTGTTTTGCTTCTGACTGTGGCTAGACGCTAGTTTGGAGAAAGATGTCTGTTGGCCTGTGTATAATGAATGCATTGCCCTCAGACTACCAAAAGTTCAAGGCCACTGCAACCTGGTTCATCAAATTATAAACTGGCACATTCCAGATAGATGAAAATTTGAATCATTATAGAGACATATTAGGGCTGGAAAGAATATTAAAGAACATGTATTAATGTTATGACAGAGCTGGAATGTCTCATGTTACTCTTTCTACCACACCATAATCTGAAGAGAAACAAAGAGCTAGTAATTATTGGGTTTTGTTGTACACCACACCCCTAGCCAAGTGTTTAATGTGGATGGTCTCATTTAATTTCCTCAACAGGCCCCTCTGTATTTCACAGCTGATTAAATAGGCCTGAGAGGTCTGACTTGCCCTGGGTCACACTGCCAGGAAGTGGCCAATGTCAGACAAAGCCCAATTCAAAAATTCAAGCACCTGACCTTCACACTAAATGGCCTCCTCTGGGGGGCACAACTCCATATCTTCCCCTAAACTGCCCCTGACTCTTAGGCTTGCAGACTTTTTCAGCTCAGCAGTCATCTATCAAATGGCACATTTTTGTTCATCCTTCAAGACACCGCACAACTCACCCATTGTCTGCAGCTTCCCTTTAGCCCCAGGTGTGTGACACAGGAGGGTAAAGTTCAGGGGCACGCTCACTGAACTGGAGGCAGCAACATTTCTGATTCTAGCTCTTACGCTAACTGGCTTCAAATCATTTCTCCCTGCGAAGTCTAGACAAATATTTGAGCCAAGTCATAATAGCTACCATATATTGAGAACTTATTCTTTGCCAGGCCCTATGTCCTGCCCTTTATCACTCACTGCATTGTCTCATTTACTCCTCACAGTAATTCCAAGATGGAGAGAGATCATCTCCATTTAGACATGAGGAAACTGGTATTCCAAAAAGGTAAATTGGGATACTCAGTGAGCCTCCCATGTTCTCTGTTTCTTCTGTGAAACCACAGCACAAATGGGAGAGGGTTTGAGAACCAACCTAACAAAGAACTCTCTAGAGTGAACCTTATGAGAGGATTGGTGGTGGGAAGCACAAGTGGAGAGTACGTTATTTTTTTATTAGGGGAAAGAAAAAAAAAACCGTTATAAATGAATGATTATAGGATAGAAAATAAAAAGGGGAAAGGAAAGTAGTCACTTTCATTCAGAATTATAAAATGAAAAATAAAATTTTAACCTTTCAAAAAGTATTTGCTCCTATTGCCAAGATTGTGGCCTTAAAATACCATTTTCCACTGAAAAGAACCGGGGCTACTTGAAGAAATGGCTGATTCAAGATCTCAGACAGGAATTGTACAAGATGAGTCTGGAACATCTTATGCCAGATACCAAGGAAGCCATCAGAGATGGCTGGGGTTGTAACAAAAGAAGTCAGGAGCCAACCTGAAAGAGATGCCTATAGGCCGCAGACAGGGCAATTTGAGCATCAGTAAGAAAATAATTGCATCAGATAAAAACACATCAAATGCATTTAAATCCATGAGTTTATAATAATGTTAAATGTTTGTTGGCTGGGGGAACTAATTGAACTACACTGGAAGAAAACTAATGAACAAATGCATTGTTTTGAAAACTGGTAAGTAAGTGGGGAAAAACCACACATTTATCTGACCTGTTCTATGTAATAAACTCTATAGTTTAGGGAAGCGGGTTTAGGGCCCCTGGGTTCGCTTCCCGGGGCCTCCTTGTGAGGGCAGGCCGGCCGGCCTGCGGCGCGGTAGGCTGATGCAGCAAGACCTCACAGCAGGAAGCGGGTGTGGCTCAATCGCTTCCCGGGGCCTCCTTGTGAGAGCAGGCTGGCCCGCGTGGCGCAGTGGGCTGATGCAGCAGGACCTCACAGCAAGGGGAAGATAAGCAGACACGGAAGAAACACACAGCGAATGGACACAGTAAAACACAAGCAGCAAGGCGGGGATAAATAAATAAATAAATAAATAAATCTTTAAAAAATAAATAAACTCTATAGTTTGGGTAACCAAATAGTAGGTGAGGAGCAGTTTTTCTTTTTAAAAGGAATTCTAGCTAATAACAGAAGAAAGAATGATAGCATTGGAATATTACCCTCTGTAACCCCTGATGAGTTAATGAGTTAATAACTGCTAGCATCAGACTTTGTATGCCTCCTGTTGGTAGACTGTAACACTGCCCACAATCTTGCTCCCCAAAATCAAACCTGAATCTGATTAACTACCAATTTGCAGGAAGTACAGAGTAAGGAGGAACATGTGAAATTATGCTATGGGGATGCCATCAGCAAAATCCAGACTGCAAAACTCTAGGTAAAAAATGACACAGTTTCTTCAACAAATAAAATCGGTGGGAGAAGGAAAATGAGAGGGGGATACTTTTAGTTTAGGAGAAACTTATGAGACATGTCAGCCATTCATATTGTGTTGACCATATTTGGATGAATACTTATGCAGATGAGCTTTTTTAAAAAGTTACACTTATGAGACTGTTAGAAATTTGAATACTGACTGAAATGTATGTTTGATGATACTAGAGAATTCTTGTGTAGATGGGATGGTATTATGATTATACTTTTAAAAGTCTGTATCTTTTAGATACAAATATTTGCAGATGAAATGATACAATGGCTAGTATTTGTTTCAAAATAATACAGGAAGGGAAAAGCAGGTAGGAGTGGAAGTGGAAGCTGGAATAGGCTTTACAATATTTGTACTCTTTGCCTCAGTAATTACAATTCTACAAATCTGTCCTAAGAAAATAATCCCAAATGCAGGAAAATGCCCATGCAGAGATATTTATATAAGGGAAAATTTGGAAGCAATTTAAATTTCTAACAATAAGAGAATGGTTAAGGAAATTTTAGTGTGTCTACTCAATAGAATACTATGCAGCATTTAACAGTTTTTGAAGCCTGCCTAGCAATATGGAAACAATTCTTATTTTATAATTTTAAGTAAAAATTTGATTTGAAATTGCATAGTTTCATTTATAACCATGTTAAAAATTCAAAAACCATAAATCTTGGGTAGCAAAAAGATTAAAAAGAAGTACCCCCAAAATGTTAATGGTGATTTTCTTTGAATGGGAAGATGGTGAACAATTATATTCTTCTTTTCTCTAATTTTAGATTTTTCCACAAGGAACATGTATTAGTTAACTTTTTTTTTCAGATCAGTTAATTTTACGATACTAAAGTTACCTTTTTTTAAATCACTTTAGTTTTTAGAACATTTATAGGTTTACAAGAAAACTCATGCAGAAAGTAGAGTTCCCATTCAGCCCCACCTTCCCACTCTCCCCACCCCCACAGAATTCATTAATGTGATACATTTCTTAAAATTGATGAACCAGTATTAGTATAATTATATTATTAACTAAAGTCCATGGCTTACATTAGGGTTCTTTCTGTATGTTGTATATTCTATGGGTGTTTAATTATTTTTTTATTATAATATATATACAGCATAAAATTTCTCCTTTTTAACCACTTTCAAGTATACAAGTCATTGGTGTTAGTTACATTCACAATGTTGTGCTACCATCAACATCATCCATGACCAAAATTTTTCGATCACCCCAAACCGAAACTCTGTACCAATTAAGCATTAAGTCCCCATTCCTCACACTCACCCCTGTCTCTGGTAACCTGTAAGTAAGTTTCTAACTATGAGTTTATATATTCTAATTATTTTCATACACGTGAGATCATACAATACTTGTCCTTTTGTATCTGGCTTATTCCACTCAGCATGATGTCCTCAGGTTTCATCCATGTTGTAGCACATATCAGAACCTCATTCCTTTTTATAGCTGAATAATATTCCATTGTATGTATATACCACATTTTGTTTATCCATTCATGTATTAATGGACACTTGGGTTTCTTCTTCCTTTTTGGCTATTACGAATTGTGCTGCTATGAATATCAGTGTGCAGATATCTGTTCAAGTCCTTGCTTTCAATTATTTGGGGTATATACCTAAAAGTGAGATTGCCGGGTCATATAGTAAATATATACTTAACTTTCTAAGGAACTGCCTAACTGTTTTCCACAGTGGTTGAAACTTTTTCTTTTTTTTTTTTTTTTGGAGGCAATTTCTTGCCTTTATTTTATTTTTTTAATGTATTTATCATTTCTTAAAAAAAAAAAACAACTTTATTTTCAAACACTTTTAGAATTATAGAAGTTGCAAAGTTTGTACAATGTGTTGCTGTGGAGTCTTCATCTTCTAATATTAACTTACATAACTGTGGTACATACATCAAAACTAAGAAATTTTAACATGAGTAGGATACTATTATCAAAACTAGAGACTTCATTTCAATTTCCCCAATTTTCCCACTTTTATCCCTTAACTGTTCCATGATTGAACTTGTCAGTCCCATGATTAAGTTACAAGGCGCAGTTGACCTTAACATTAGGAGATTTCCATGTAGACTTCATCTAGTGACATTAGCCCTTAAAAGTAGAGGGCTTTTCTATGCCTTATGGCAAAAGGGTAAGTCAGAGAGATGTGGGAACATAAGAAAATGACGTACCACAGCTGCATTGAAGATATGAGGTCCACAGAAGAGGTTGCACCTTTTTTATTCCCTCCAACAATGTACGAGGATTCCTATTTCTCATAAACATTTGTTATTTTCCGTTTTTAAAAAATAATATCCATGGATATCATTGTGGTTTTGATTTGCATTTCCCTAATTAATAGCTAATGATGTTGAGCATCATTTCCTGTGCTTATTGGCCATTTGTATATCTTTGAAGAAATATCTATTCAAATCCTTGGCCCATGTTTTTAAGTGGGTCATTTGTCTTTTTGTTGTTGAGTTATAGTAGTTCTTTGTGTATTCTGGACATTAAACTCTTTTTTTTAATGTGTTTTTTTGTGTGTGT
>JAQZBX010048612.1:0-20150 GCA_029593785.1 Cabassous unicinctus
TTTTTTTTTTTTTTTTTTCGTAGTTCATCTCATTTGAACACATGTTTATAGATAAAGAAAGAAAAATTCAGAAAACTTCAGTAACTTGCCATGATCTGAGCCAGAATTGGAGCTCCTCATTTCTCATTAGCAAACTTGCCTCTGCCCACCCTGGCAGAGTTTCTACAAGCTTTAGAAATATTGTGTTGTGTGTGTGCCAGACACTCAGTAGCTTCCCCCCGCCCCTAAAAGCTAGCTATTATGTTTTCAGAGAGCAAAGAACACTTGCATTCAGTGTGCCCATGGGTTCTTTAAAGTCCTTTTCCATTTGGGATTCATGGGTTAGTTTATTTTAGGGTTTTACTCACTGATGAGTTGGTGTACATGCATTTTTCCAAAAAGAAGAAATCGCAAAGTTTCTTTAACTTAACTTTTTCTTCATTTTCTCTTCCTATTTCCTGAAATAACTTCATAGTCATCACCTTGTAGTAGAAAAATATTATGGAGCATTTGCTTACGTTTTCATTTAATCTGTTTGTGTTCTTTTTTATTAACAGTCTCTGATATTTGATGAAGTTGACCTCTCAGATGCCAGTGTTGCTGAAGCAAGCACAAAAAATGCTAACAACAGCTTCACGGTATGGTTCTATTCTGATAATCCCCTAATCAAAAGTTGTAGAATGACCCTTCCTAAGAATATACAGAATGGCCTCTTTGATTATCAACTGTGTGTTGCTTTTGCTTATTGGGATCCTTTACCAACACAATAAGCTCTAACAAGTACATTGTATATGCTAATAGCCAACACCATTCAGGATTGTTTCACGCAGTAAACCTGGGGTTAAATGTATTTTTGATTATATTTTTTTCTTTGTTGTCCTTTTAATTTTAGTGCCTTGAAATTTTCACTTTCTATAAGGTCAATTTATTCCATTCTTCTTGAATATGCAAAAAGTTTATTCACCTTCAATCTTATAAATAGTATTTCCTCCTCCTCTTCTCTTACTCCAGTTGTTGTAGTTCTGGCCTTTGTTTCTTTTCACTTAGGTAATTTCATTCAGCAGCTATTTAAGAGGCGACCTCCATTCCAGCCGCCAGTCGCACTGCTGCCTGCTTAGAAGGCCTGCTGGCTCCCTCTTGCCTGTCAAGTTGCATCTCCAGCTCACTCTTAAAGTCATGTAAAATCACACCTGCGCGTTCTGGTGCTACTGACTGTTACATATCCCCACAAGCTCCCCAGTTCTCAGGCTGTGCGGGTGGGCTCCCTGTTCCCTCTGACTTGAATGATTTCTCCCCCCTCTACAGCTGCTGGAATCATACCCATTCTTCAGAGCTTAGCTCAGCTATCCCATTCTCCTTCTACTTCTTTTATTCAAAAAATAGGAACTGAGGACCCGCTATGTGCCAGGCAGGTGAGCTAAGCACAGGGGATGCAGAGATGAATAAATCTATGTCGCTTCCCTCAAGACAGTCACAGTGTAGCTCAGAGAGGTTCAGCTGAGATGCTCTTTATAACTACTCTCTTGTTTGGCTTGATAAATCTGGGGTTGAATGTATTTTAGGTCTTCTATTGCAATGTCATCGTCCCATCCCCACTCTCAGCCCCTGCTCTAGGAAGCACCATTACTGATGGTCATGTGTTGTGTGTCCCTTAGGTAGCCAGGGCTGGGAAGACAGATAGCTAGACAAGTGCAGGGCAGAGCCGGGACAGAGGTAAGCATTGGTCAGGATATGGGTGGATGCAGGAAGCAAATGAGTTCAGATTCAGTCTTCCTGATTTATGGGCATGTGGAGTAATTCTTGGTGTAGATATGCTCTCCCCATCCCCTGCTGTCCCCAGGGAGAGTTTAGTATGACAAGAGGAAAGCCCAGAATAGAATCTATGGAAAATGTTAAAATTTAAGGTTTGCTCAATAAAGACTGAGAGAGAGAGAGCATTCTGAAGTTTAGAAAGAGAAGCAGGAGGCAATGGTGGTCTAAGAAAACTAGTAGAAAGAGAGTTTCAAGAAGGAAATTGTTAAATGTCATACCCAGCAGGGAAGTCAAGTTCAAGAAGAACAATGGAATTTGTGAACTTGGAGGTCATGTGACCACACTGATGTGAGTTGTTTCAGTGGAGGTGGAATCCATGAGGATATGCCATAAATGCAAATTAAAAACCAGAAGAAAGCCAGGTTAGTTACCTTTTCTAAAAGCTTGGCTGTTAAAAGAAGGAGAGACACTGTTGTTAGAAGAATTTCAAGCTAGAAGAGTATTTTGATTTTGTTACTGTTGTTCTTTTGCTTTGTTTTAAAAATGAGTTTTCAGTTTGTTTAAATGAAGAGAAGAAAAAACTGTTAGAACCAAAAGTTGGAGAGAGGGAATAATCAACAGAGCAGGATTCCTGAGTAGGCTGAAGGAAATAGGAACTAGCATGGGTTAAGAGATTAGCATAGAACAGGAGACAGGAGGAAGCTTATGGAGAGGTAAGTATGGGCAAGAAGTTTGTGTAATTCATGCCCATATATGACTGTTTTCTCAGTGAAATTGAAGACAAGGTCATTGCTCTGAGTTAGAGTTTAGGAGGGTTTGAGTAGCTTCTGTAGAGAATGAGAATTGAAACCAAGCAGAGACCTCTAGAAAATTACTACACAGTAAACAGCATCTACCAAAGATTGGAGATGAAATTTAGTAATATCTTTAATTCCTATGTTTAGAGCATCTTCTTTAAGATAGGCATGGAGAACAACTAAATTGATCCAGGTCTGATGGATTATAGTGTATATTGGACAGAAAGATAAAGGGAGTGTGGAATGTTTGAGGGATTCATGATTCCTCTATCTTCCTCCAGTTCTCAGATTTTTTAGAATGAAATGCGAGGAGTAAGGGACAGCTTTATTAATGGCTGAACAGATCCAATGACCATAAGTACAGGACTTTTGAAAAGTTGTTAGAGGCCTACGGAAAAAATATGGCTTTTTCTTCCTTATCCCCAGTGAAGGTGGAACGATCTGGTGGAAAGAGCCTCCCCAGCTTTACCAATCAGATTAGCCACCTGCCTTCCCCTGGGAGTGGGACAATGGTCCTCTCCTCTCTATGGAGATGTGTGGAAGCAGGAATAAGGGTCCCCCTAACCGGGATCTGCAGTTTATTTGAACAGGGTACCAAAATTTAAGGTTTCAAAGATGGAATGATTTTGCGTGAAGACAAGGTCTAGGGTATTGGAGTAGATAGAGGTAAAGGGAACTGAAAACCTTGGGTTTGGAGAAGTTATTCCCATCCCTGTGCAGCTCTTTCTTAGCCCTACAACCCGGAGGTCTCTCCCATTCTATCTTTCTTGTAGAACTTATCATACTCTGCCTTATATTTAGTTAAGTACTTATTTTATTATACTTACTATTATATGTAACAAGGGGCTGTATCATATCTTTTTGCCACATAGTACCTTATCAGTTAATATCTGTTGATCTTAATTAATAAGATGAAACTTTATTTTAGGCACAAAGATACTTTTCATTGAAATAGTTTCAAGAAATTTCTTCACTCCACCAAACACTATTTTTGAAGTTTGTTCGATTGGAGATGTAGGGAATAAAAAGTTACAGTTTGGTAGAACTTTCCAAGTATAAAATGGAGCAGAAGACATGTTTTCAACCAGTAATTGACAAATTAATCCTTCCTATGCTTAAATATTTAAATATCCTACCTTCCTAGATTACAGCAATTGCTACCAGCTCTCTTATTTGGATTAGTTCATGTCAGAGGTTAATGGATAGTTTGATGATAAAAGGCCTGGGAATGCAAGAATGGCCAGATTGTGCTTTGCTGTAGCCATCCTTCTTCTCCTTGAAGTTCCAAAAGATTACTTATTGACAAAGGACAACAGTAAATGGAAAAATCTGTAAATGGAAAACGGAAAAGCTACACTTTGCCCCCAAACCCAACCGCTCTGGTAAAATGGGCATGGTCACATGGATTAGGCCCCGATCCTAAGGTGTCTGTAAAGCCAGAACTTGAGATTTAGCAGTTTACCTGGGACCTGGACCCAAAGAAGTGTGTTGACCCACATGCAGAAGAGGGGAGAAAGAGCTAGAAGGTTAGGCCTCCTCCCAAGTATGAAAGCTCCCTAGGCAGGTTCACCAGTCTTCCTCCATAGACAGAAGGGGACTAGGGAAGGCCAGTTCGTGTGGGAAACTGTGGTCCAGGCTTGTAATGCTGCATTTTGTAGGGAAGAATGAGAGTAGTGGAGAGGGCCAGAGACCTCCCTCTGGCCACAAATCACCTGCAATCCCTCGTTAACATTAGCTAGGCTCTAGGTAGACTTCCGTGCAACAGGAGCTTTAGCATTTGTGCTATAAATGTCTTTATTTGTAAAACGGGCAATGTATAGTTAAGCTTTAGAGTTCATACACTGATGATCATTTGATGACCTTCTTCCCATGTGTGGTAGTTTCCTAGGATTTTCGTAGCAAATTATCACAAATGGGTACCTTAAAACAGCAGGCATTTACTGTCTCACACTTCCCGAGGTCAGCAGTCCAGAATCAAGCTGTCAGCAGGACCTTGCTCCCGCTGACGGCTCCAGGGAAGAATCCTTCCTTGCCTCTCCTGGCGGCTGGTGGCTGCTGGCACTCTTTAGCTTGTAGCGGAATCATTGTAGTCTCTGGCTCTGTCTTCACATGGCCGTCTCCCAGTAGACTGAGGACCCGCTCTCATCCCACCATGCCATCTTAGCTAATTATGTCCGCAATGACCATATTTCCAAATAAGGTCACATTCTGAGGTGGGTGTGAATTTGGGGGGGGCACTGTTTACCAAGTGCATCATCCTTGTGATTGGAATTTTATTGTGATATAAACAGAACTAAGCCTTTCTTGAAACTGAGAGAAGTGAAATGAAGAAAAGAATGATGGTCCGGAAGCGGTGATGATTTCATCAGTCATTTTGGAGCCTATATTTGGTGACTAGTAGATGTTTTTGGAGTGTTTTTTTTTCCTACCCTCTCCCTTTTTATTTATTTATTTTTTTTATCAAATTTATACATGCAAACAGTTTTAAAGAGTTAAATCATTCTATGTAAAGCTTGTTTTACACAAAGTACTTCTCCTGTCCTCCTCCATTCCATTTCCTCCTCCCCAGAGAAACCATGTTTTTCTCTCACATATAATTTCTTTTTGAGGGGGGGAATGCCTTTTTTTGCTATTTACCCTAACATCTTATTTAGGTTGTTGTTTTGGTTTTTTTTTTAGTTTCTTTGTTATCCTAACATCTTTGAATAATGTTGCTTATGTTGTTCTTTCTTTCTTTCTTTCTTTCTTTTTTTAACTTCCAGAACAGTTCTTTTACTTTCAGCTCTATAGGTGAGGGTTTAGCTTTCTATTATTCTTCATGTCCCCACCAACACAAATACACACTTCACATTCCTCTATGGTGTTATAAAATCATATTGAGATTTTTCATTGAACACTATTTATGTTTATCTTACAAAGACTCTGTCACACTCCTGACAGCAGAGCCATTTAATATACTATCCCAGGAACTATTGCTACATAACCAGTCACCCCCAAACTTAACTGCTTTGGACAACCATGATTTTGCGTCCTTGGTCCTCACAGCATCCCAGCTTCCAGGTTCACTCACTCCAAGAGTGAGTGTTGGCAGCAGCACAGAAACTGTGTTATCTTCTATGCCCAGCTTCACTCTGCGCCATTCTATTAGTCTGAGCGAGTCTCAAAACCCCGCTGAGCTTCAAGGAGAAGGATGTAGACTCTACCTCTCCTTGGAAGGCGTCTCAAAGGGTTTGCAGACTTGTTTTAAAATCTTTATACATGATGATTAATTTTCCTTTCTTGCTCAGGGTTCCCATCCCTGGATTTATAATTGTCTTGGTTTTTTCAGTTGTGCATATTTCATGAGGTGTTATATTAGCTTTCTGTTGCTGTGTAATAAATTACCACAAACTTAGTGGCTTAAAAGAATACCCATTTGTCATTTCACAGTTTCTTTAGGTAGCTGAGTTCTCTACTTAGGGCCTCACAATGTTGAAATAAATAGATATAGCTTTAAATATGTATGTATCTTAATTGCCTTAAATCAGGCTAATTTAGGCAAAGGTTTGAGTTTATAGTTTTTGCAAATATCTTCTGAAATAGGCAACAATAACAACAAAAACTAATACTGAAAGCATTTTATATGTCTTTATGTGTCAGTAATGTGACCAGGGAATGGAAAAAGACAACCCCTGACAGCCTGATTGTCATTTTTAAAAAGGCTTTAGGTTAATGATTTAAAAAAAAAATTTTTTTTTTAATTATTTATTTATCAGGAGAAGTTATTCTGTAGCCCACATAGTCATGTTTCATAATTCAGGAGCATAGATAGGTCAGTGACAAACATCCAGAGAACTTGGTCCAAAGAAATTCTTTATGTTCCCCTATCACTTTGTACTCTGAAAGATACCAGCCTTCCTCACCTCCTCAAAATCTCTCATGGAATCATAGGTTCTATAGAAATCTGCATATGCCTTCTTTCTTGGTTCGGCCAGAGCAAACTTTAGAGAGCTGCAATCTCCAGGGATACAACAAATGCTCCGGTGATATGAAATCACAGACACTTGGCCAAAACACATTTGAGGTTTTGCCAAAGCACTGGAAAGCATGGTAGTTATTCTCCTTAACATCCACCTCCTTCCTTATGGATGGAGAAATGGATGGAGAAATGGACGGTGCCCCTGTGACGTGCACCTTCAAGTGAATGTTTATCATTGATATATTTGTTTAAGTTCTACCATGGCATTTTCTATAAAGAGTGTGGCATTTATAATACGTTCTTTTCTTCTTCTGCAGATACTTTTTTTAAAAAAATGTTCATTTTTCTTTTGTAAAATTGATGTTTGTATGGTGTTTTGGAGTTTCATTTTCACTTTAACAATTTCACCTTTAATACACCTCTGTACTGTATATCAATGTGTTCTTATATTAAGCTAGAGAGAATCACTGACTTTCCTATGGTTTTGCGGATGCCACACTGGGAAAGGGACCCCAGACCTCTTTATCAACTTGCAAAGGATAAGAACGTAGACTATGAAGCCAAACAGCCTGTGTTCAGGTCCTGGCTCAGCTACTTCGAGTTACGTCATCTCGGGAAAATTAGTTAACCCCTCTAAATCTCAATTTCCTCACCTTTAAATAAGGATAATGGTAGTACTTGCCTCATAGGGTCGTGAGGATTAAATTACATGTGATAATGCACTAAAATACCCAACACAGGGACGAGCACATAGAGTTTAAAAAATGTTAGCTGCTATTTATTACCCTGAAGCTACCATCTGCCTGTTCCCTTCATAGATGATAATATGTTGGCAATTCCTAAAAGTTTTGGAATTTTGAAGAAGAATCTGGATGAACTTTATTTTGAGAAAACATGCCATCCTGCCTATCTTTCAAAGGTATTTCCTTTGAAAGATTTATTTCCACTTTTATCTTATATTAATAAGTGCTATTTGGGAAAGCAACTATTCTGTAATGAATGAAATTGCAATTGTTTCTTTTTAGATAAATCATATTTGCTAAAGAAGAGCTTTTTAATCATTTGAAGAGTCATCAAAATCATGTGGCACATGGTTAGGCTTTCAGAGCATGTTGTTCAAATGACTGTTTTCTTTACATTTTAATGAAGATTAGAATAAAGCTTAGCCAAATAAGCGAGTTATCATTTTAAGGCAATTATTGTTTTGGCATTGTTAAAATTTCTTATGAATGTTTGTAAAGAAAATAGCGTGTTTTTTAAACTAGAAGAAAACAGATGTAGTTCACTGGTTGTTTTTTTTTTAACCACCCTTAGCATTTTGAGTGAGCTGTCTTCAGGTGTATGTGAAATCCCATGGTTATTGCAAATCCATGCTGGCTTAGATAGCCATATGAAGTGCAGACATCATATGGTAGCACTTATTTTTAGAACTAACTGAGGACTGGAACAAAGAGTCATTTTAGTTCAGGGGTCAATTGCCACAGCAGATAATACGGAGAGTCAGTTAGTGTTCGATTATGATTCTTCCTATTAGGTTTTAAAAAACATAAATTCAAACAAACCGACAAACAAAGGGAACATACTTTAAAGCAGGGGTTCTTAACCTTTTTTGTTCCACAGACCCCTTTGCCAGTCAGGTGAAAACCACGGACCCCTTACTAAGTCCACACTATACTGTGTATTATTTAATAAATACATCACACCCACACCAAAACGGCCCCACAAAAATAATGTTTCTTTGAATTTCAATTCAAGCTCACGGACCCCTGGTTAAGAACCACTGCTTTAAAGGCACATAAGATGCCAGAAATTATGCATTCAGTTAGAACTGTGACAAAATTTATGAAGTATTAACTTTCATATAGTCTGAATTGCCCTCACATCAAGAGTATAATTGAAATGAGCAGGCTGATTTTATTGGAGGAAAAAGTTCTTGAGATTTTGTTTCTTTAATGTTTCGTTTTTGTTTATTCTCTGTTTTCCACTTAGCTTCCTCACAGTTTATATATTTTAGTTCCTCTGCTCTCTTAAAAGAGATACCACGTCCTTTGAGCTAAGACAGTGTCAATTTACTTTTATCCACTAATATTTTGATCTTCTGGGATCACAAAGGAAGCAACTAAAAGTTCTTTTTCTTCCATATCATTTGTGAATGTCCATCACACACAGCTATTTAGGCAATCCCCTAAAGAAATAATCACTTAGATAAATAAGTTGCCTACTTCATTTGATAATATTTATTATTACATATCATCAAGAATGTGTCTGTTCTACATGTTTTATATCTGGTAACCCATTCAGTTCTTTATTCAGTTCAGATAGGAGCTGTTATGATCTACATTTCACAGATGAAGCAGAGGTTAGCATCTAATGCATGTAAGAGCTAGAATCTGAATCCTCCTGTATCATCTGGTCCCACGCTGTATTCTTGACCTCTTGCCTATGCTGCCTCTTTATTCTGAAGTTTTAAATAAATGTGACTTAGATAGCATTCCTGTAATTGATTATTTCATGTTCAGTTGTCTTGTCTCTTATACTTTGAGTTAATCATAGAGTTTTCTTTTTTCTTTCTTTCTTTCTTTCTTTTTTTTTTTTTTTTTTTGAGGTACCGAGACCGGGGAATGAACCCGGGACCTAGTATGAGGGAGGCTGGCGCTCAACCCCTGAGCCACGTTGGCTCCCCTGAGTTGGCTCCCCTGAGTTGGCTCCCCTGAGTTGGCTCCCTTGTCTGTTTGCTTGTTGTTTGCTGGTTGTTTGCTCGTTGTCTGCACTTGTTGTCTCCTCATTGTTTTTTGCTCGTAGTCTGCCTGTTATTTTTTCTCCTTGTCTGCCTGTTCTTTTTGCTTATTGTCTGCTTGTTTTTATTCATTGTCTGATCGTTGTTTTTTGGCTTGTTGTCCACTCATTGTTTTTACTCGTTGTCTGCTTGTTTTCTTTAGGAGGCACTGGAACCAAACCTGGAACCCTGCGTGTGGGAGGTGGGCACTCAAATGCCTGAGCCACATCTGCTCCCATTCATAGAGTTTTATGCTGCATTGCTAGATGTACAGAAAGCACTGGCTGGTCAGACCTCAAATCTAGACTACTACATTCTATTTTTGGCATCACAATTTAAAGAGAAAGGTTGACTAAAGAGCCCACAGAGGGAGGTGACCAATAGTATGAATAGGTCTGGAGATCATGGGATTGGCTGGCGTTCAAGGGCCCTTTTTATTTTACAGATCTTGGAAAATGTGACATGTCTTTTTAATATCTGAGGGACTATCGTGGAGAAGAGGTGGTAGATTGGTTTTGTGTTATTGCAGTATATAAATCAAAGACCTGTGGCTGAATTCAGAGAGACAATTTCAGCTCAGTAAACAGGAGAACTTCATAACTTGAGTCATCTGACAGAACAGACCTCTTGTGAGGTAATGGCCCTGCCCATTATTAGATATTTCTAGGCATCTCAGTCCTGTTGGCCAAAAGGGTCCTTCAAGAAGAGTTTCTCAGGTCAGAAACTCAGGTTCAGAATGCTGCAGTGAATTCTCAAGATCGGATGGCTAATAGCTATGCACAGAGGGTACAGAATTGGGGGCTTTCAGCTCTTTTCATTTGGGAAGTAGGCAAGGAGGAGTGAATTTACAGATTTCTGGACACTATGCTGGGCATTTTATACATGCTGTCTCGTTCTACCACATAGCCAGAGCTAAACCACCATCCTTCAGGTATGTGGTTGGAGAGAGCTTTGCATTATGTGTGTATACATGGGAGGGGGTGCAAATGGAGGTGGTGGAGAAGGAAATTTCCTTGCAGGCACAAAGAACTTGTCTTCACCTTTGAATCCTTAAAGCAGGTCCATGACATATTTGTTGAATGAATGAATGGGTAAATGAATGAAGAAATGTATAGTTGTAAAACTGCAATTTTGCTTTGGCAGAAAAATATTACTTCTACTTTTAGCTTAAAGAACACAATTTCCTATTTCCCTCCCCGCCACCATAAGGTTGGGTTGTAAATATTTGTATCCTCATTGAAATCTTTGTCATGATTCAAATTATTTTTATACCAACAGTAAGTCTTACAAACATTTCTTGCCATTCATTAACCATTGCATTGCCCCCATCTACTTGTATAATAATTAGATGCCTGACAGCAGCAAACTTCAAATCTTAGGTATTTTTATTTAAAATATTTTATTGCACTCTAAAATACCACATTAATGAAATTTTAAGTATTTGTTTTGCCTTTTAAAATTGATTTATATATAACTTACATATGTTGTTATTCCTTTTTCTACAATTTATATCAGGCTTTGACAAATGAAATATCTTTTGCTATCATTGTTTCTGTGCATGCATTATAGTTATGTTTTCTTTTAGAGATAGAGCATCTTTTCCAAGAATATAACCCAGAAAAATACCTCTTACAGTTATCATGGGCTTCCTCAGACCAAAACCTTAGGGGGTAAGAAACCAGGTGGGGTTTGCGATCTAGGTAGGGGTAAAGAGAAGGAATGTAAAGTACAGTGCTTTTATCTCCACCTTCACTAGCCGCCTTCCACAAACCTTTCAAATGGGCTTTGTGAAGTAAGGCAAGAACCAATCAGAATGTTCTATAGTATTCTGCTGACCCTGGAGCTCTGGGAGCCTGGGACTTGCTTACAAAGTCAGAACACTGGAGTTGGGGTACATTTGTTTCAACAAAGGGCCCGTTGTGATGTGAATAGCCACTGCCAATGGGTGTCCTTGTTGCAGGGGAGACCTCATCATCTAAAGAGCTATACCCTTGGAGGCCCAGGAAGGTACCGTGTTGAGTTGCTCTGCTTGGCATTGCCTCTTTCGCCACATGCCTAGCCTTGCTGGAGATCCATGACTTGGGGACATCAGGGCACTCCTGCTTCATGCCCTTCTGCCTGCTGCCTCCAGCACCAGTCAACTCTGCACCCCATCCTCTACTCCCAGGACTACTGCTGTCATGCATTCATTGTGCTAGGTTCTGGGTATACAGTGCTGGATAAAAAGAATTAACCATTGAATAGTAGATAAAAATATTTAAATTGAATTTTAAGAAATATGAAAAGACATGGCTCCTGCCTTCATGGATGAGTCCTGGTCTTAAAGTATGTGGCCTTGGGAATAGGATCCTTGAGATTAAAAAAAAAATGCAAAAAATCACTGTCCAACTGGGACTGAGAATTGTGACATCAAAGGGCCTGGGTTATAGAAAGAGAGGGGATTTCATTCGCTGTTAGAGCTCGGGTCCCAGGCCGTTCAGGGTTCCATAGATAAAATCCCCAGGGACTGCTTCATCTGCTCTTTTCTACAAAGGTGCCATTATTTCTTAGCCCAAAATATGGCGATCATGTTGCACTGCTTAACTCTGAGCCTGCAACCCAGTGGTTTATGAAGCTGGTTCCCTAGGATCCACTTTGTAGACAACTAACGAAAGACCAATGTCCAGATGACACATTTGGCCATTTTTAATCTTGTGCTGTGGTCTGTAATTTTTGGCCACATGGTGCACTCCCTCCTGGTCTTGGGGCCAGTTACACATTTGCACCTCACTTGAATGCTCTGCGTTTTAGGGCTTTCACAGGCTCCCACTAGATGGCCCTGTGCAGATGTTGTCACCGTTATCATGCTCCCAGTGACAGCAGTTGGAGCTACATAGAGTTAGGCATCTAGAGCCCATCTTTCCTCCTAAGAGAATCTGGCACAGACATCTGGCACAGATGGCTCGATGTTTGGACCAGCAACCCCAGTCCTCCCAACCACCCAGTTACCTGGACGATCCTAAGTGTGCAGACTGCTCCTGAGTGTTTGTTCATTCTTTGCCAGCCTGACTGCATCACTGATGCCCTTTTTGAAGAAGGACTTTGGGGATTACTTGGACTTTCCTGTGGTCTCTACATAGCTGAAGTGTTTAGTTGATGGCCTTCTTGGCCCCCACTCTCAGTTCTGGTACCCATTTTTCATAGAGACTGAAGTCTCAAACCCTGTAAAGGACAATGTCTAGTCTCAAGGAGATGCCCCGAATAGGGGCCTGATATGGGAAAATAAGCTACTGACAATTTTTTAAAATGCTGTAAATGTGTGTGGCTCTCAGATAAAGAGGACCTGATATGCTGTGACCATCTGATTGAATCAGCAAAGCCCTGAGCAGTTTTCATATCTTGGAAGTTCCTTACTGGTTAGCATGCTAGAGTCCTGTTTTCTAAGAATTTTGATTTCCCTGATCTCCCAGGAAGCCAGAATTGTTGGGACCTTCTCGAAAAAGTGGGAGTAGTAGGGACCCATGGTGTTCAGACTATCCAGAAAATCCTGGAGAAGTTTATAGTCTTGTACTTTATGAACAATCCATATCTGGGTGGGAGGTCTTGAATCACCCCAACAAAGCCCAAGCAGGCTGCATTTAGGACAGGCTGTTCTGTCCATCATACCTGCACATATGGCCTTATTGATGACTCCAGAATCAGGCCTCACATCATGTACGAAATGCTCTAAAAATGAGAACACATTATTATATTCCTCAGATGTTGGCTCCATCAGACAAGTTTTACAAATCTACCTTTTTTTTTTTTTTTTTTAAAGTATGTCAAAGTAGTTTTCGGTTTCCCTTGAATGGTGATAAAATAGTAAAAGAGTACTAGGAAAAACCTAATATTTTACAAGACTTTTTCAATTTAACATGTTTGGTAATACAGATGGGAAAAATAAATGATTGTATTTGTCCCTGAAACCTCTTTGGTGTGCCCTATAACAAGAAGTAATGATCACATAGAAGGTACTTTACATTTAATATCTCACTTCATTATCTCAATAAGCCCGCAAAGCAATTATTCTCCCATTTAACAAATGAAGAAGGTGAAGTTCAGAGAACTTAATTTGCATAAATGTGTACAGTTAGCAAGTAGCATAATTAATGTTTAAAGCCTGTGCTCCTTCCTTGAGAATGAGTAGCATATTGGAATATTTAAGGTTCTATACTTAAGAGTATACTAACAAATACCAGGCAAAGGCCCATCATTGTCAATACGATTTATTCCAATATGACCTTCCCTAGTTACTCCCCTTTACCTTACAAGTGAGAAGAGCATTTATGTAGAACAGTGTACCAGCTAGCAACTCTCAGAGCACTTGCTTGTTGTCACACATTCCCAGTTCTCATGGTGGTCATTATGCTCATCTTTCATGGAAGGGAGAGGACTGAATTTTTATCCATTTCTGACTTGTGACAAGTCTCAGGTAAGAATTTACTTTTTGACAAAAAGTGGTTAAATTATTTTCTGGCAAAAGAGATTTTTTTTCCTTAAACATTTTTGTGGTTTCTAGATCCAGTTAAACTTGGCCAAAATCAGATCTTAATGCATGGAGGCAAAGGTAGGTTTTACTTAAGAAAGACAAATTACTATCTAGTCGGCAACAAAGTGAAATCAGAAGCGAGAGCTTCCTATTGTCAAAAGGTGCATTGAGTCCTATCCCAGTGGAGATTGGTTTTTTAAGTCTTATTGGTTGCCACAAGATGAGACTTGCTGGTAGCAGATCTAGAAAGCTATTGGACAGTCCTAGAACACAGGTGGTGGTGGTGTACGGGTAAAGAGATCAGAGTTGATCAAGCTGTCTTAACATACTCTAAGAAGATTCTGTTAAGCTGCCCTCATGGTATGGAACTCAAGACAGAAGCTGGTCTTTTCGTATTTGGGAAAAACAGATTAACAGTGAGGTGTTATTAAACAGGGCTGACATCTCAGAGTAGAAGGCATAGCTACAGGACAACTTTGGCCCTTGACATGAGGACATGATAAGGTTCCTTCTAGCAAAGATCAATCGATACCTTCCATTGATCCAGACATCAGGCTTTACCCAGTGACATGGTCTATTGGACCAGCTGGTAGGGCTTCTTGCTTCTGCAAATAGGATGTTTTTATACACTTCATTAAGTCTTTGTAATAATTTGACACAATGCTATGTAGCATGAGTGTTCTGACAGTGGTTAGCCATCTGGGGGAGTGAACAGAAGTCATGTAGGGTTTCCACGAATATTTCAAGTGGAAAGAGTCCAAGTCTTTTATGTGATGTCGATCTAATGTTTATAAGAGCAATGAGTTGAGTGGCCTCTGTGGTCTGGTTTCTGCACAAACCTTGGCCATTTTCTTTTTTAGAATTCCAACAATAAATATGCTAAGATAATTAGGCATGCTTGGTCTGCTTTGCATTTTTCACAATATTATTAGAGCTGCCCTTTTTGTGAGGCCCATAATGTGAAAAAAGCTGTCAGGACAAAGCAGCTAATCCTCCTCCCTCCGGGGCCCTTTGTGTCAGGATTGTGTGTGTGTGTGTGTTTTACAGGTAAAGTTTTGTTCCTATGAAAATATCTTAGAGGTTGTAAGTTCCTTTTCAGAATGGGTAGAAGCATGCCCACCAGCAAGGACTAACATGACTACATGCAGAATGACTGTTGGAAAACTTCTAAAAGATTTTAACCTGAGGTTTAACCCAGTATGACCAAGATACACTCTTTACAGGATAGACTGTGAGGAAAGTTTTCCCAAGTTTTTAGATTCATCAGTGCCTTCGCTGCCCATATCATCCAGAATCAGCAGGATGAGAGCTTTGTGTTGTTTGCATGTGCAAAGACAAACGTGCAAGGATATTTATGGCAAGGTTGTAATAGCGAAAGACTGGAAACAACCCAGCTGTGCAAGTGAGTCTGGGGCTGGTTGAAATGAATGATAAAATGTATCACACAATGGAATGTTATGCAGCCATTAAGGAGACTGTATCAGTTCTGTGTGTACCAATACGGAATGAACTCCCAAGTTTTATTGTTAAGTGGGGAAAGCTAAGTGTGGAACCGTGTTCATGTGTCAGATGCTCCTCTCTGTGTGTGCACTTGTGCATGTGTATAAGCCCCAACTGGCCATACATTTGTTGTGAATGCAGAGAATATCTGCAGGAATACACAAAGAGCTCACAAGTAGTGACTTTCAGGACACAACCATCATTCTGCATACATTTTGAAGTTTGCATCACATGTGTGTATTACCGATTCAGAATTTTTAAAAAAATACTACATGGAGCCCTTTTGGCTGTTTCCGTTAGATTCATTTGACAAGAGAGATAAACTTGGCAGAAAGACCCCCCTTGGCGACTGCTACAGTCCCAGAAAACTGTGACAGGGGAGCCTAACAGCCCATCTGCAAGAGCAGGGAAGGAAGTTTAAGGTGAGGCTTTGGACAGGAAGACCTGGGAGCTGAGGCCAAAGGGAGTGGGGAAAGGAGAGAGAAAGCTAATGCAGAGGGTTTGAATTTGGGAGGACTAGGGTATAAATAATGCCTTTAATTAAAAGTAGAAAATGGGAGTAAAAGCAGGTCTGGGGGCAGTGAAAAGAAGAGTTCAGTTTTGTATGTTGTGAATTTGAAGCGATGATAAAATAACCTGGTGATGTCTAGCAGGAAATTGGCAGAGATGCTTTAAACACTATTAAAATGGCCTGTGGTCCTCTTTTGGTATGATTTTCACAGGTCTTTTGAGATTTCTAGTATATTCAAATATCAACTCCATTCCCTAGGTATGATCATGGTGTCATGGAAAATTTACATTTTAGGAATGTGTGCGTTTTGTGGTGATCAATACAAACATGATAATTATTTTGTTTTGAAATTTCCTGTTGTGTACGTGCCCTGTACAAAGCAATTTACGGCTTGTGCCAAGGGAGTGAGGCTAATGCATTGTTCCTCTCTCTGGCACAGTCTGGAAATATTACATGAATGGTGAAACTTTTAATGTGTCCTTTAACCAATGCTTACCGGTCATTTAGAGTGAAAGTATATGTGATAGCCCACATAAATCATTTCTGAAATCACTGTGATCCTCGCTATTAAAATTAATACAAAAAAACCCTCTCAGTTTACCATGTGCAATGTAATACTTCAAATGCCTTCTATAAATATGATTTTATGTCTTGTAAATATTTTACAAGATGGTACCTGGATTGCAGAGACTTGAATATGTTAGTAAATTAAATCATTATTTTTTTTTATTACCACCACCTTTTGTGCTCCTTTCTTGCTCATCTTTAAAGAATGCACAAGTATGTTCAGGGTTGAGATGAAACTGTTCAGTGGCCCTCATTTTTTAAGGGGACAAAAAGTGAGCAGTGGGTGCAGCCTTTTCTGCCTGTTCTTCCAGGGTAATTGCACACGTTCTTTGCTACTCCTGCTTTCTAGTAGGTGGCTAAGAAGGCAGGTGGAGTTTAATTTCAAATCCTACATGTACTTTGTGACTTGGACAAGCTACAGAATTTAACTGAATCTTGGGTTGCTCAAATATAAAATGGGATTGCTACTTTTGGGGTAGTTTGGATGAAATGAGAAAATACATATAAAAACACTTAGCACAGTGCCTGGCCTGTTATTATTACTCCATAGATGGTCACTTTTAGTAGTTTTGACTTGTAAAATGATTTTAAGTCCAAACTGAAACCTGGGAGTCATCTAAATTGCTCCCGTATTGCCAGGTCTCACAACCACTTAGACACCGTGTCCTGTTAGTTCTGCCTTCTAAAAGCTGTTAAATCCTTTTCATTTCTAACATCTGCTCAGATCTTCGTGGGACGCTTCTGTGCCCAGCAGCCGCACTGCCTCCAGCTTATCTCCTGCCCCACCTGCTCCTATTTCCCGACACTGATCTGACCTCTACTCTGCTGCCAGAGTTATCTTTCTAGAATGAATCTGTGATTCACGTCTCCTCTCTGCTTAAAACCCGTTAGTAGTGCTTCGTCACTTTCAGAATCAAATTCCTCCTCCTCCTCAGCATGGTTAAAAGGTCTTTCATGACTACGTCTGTGGCTCCATATTTCTTCTTCAAACTGTAGCTGTCATATCACAATATGTACAGCACCCAGTGCTTGTCTTGACCTCTCTCTGTCTCTGCGTGTGTGGACATGATGTCCCTCGGTTTGTAATAATCATTCCTTCTCCCTCCCTCTGCCTCCCTGCTCCTAACCCCCGCCCCAACACAATCAAGAAATCTTGCTTGTCTTCATTCCTTACTTGTTTGAGTTTTATCTTCCCCCGCTGCAAAGCATTTCCAATCCTTTGGTCTTGGTTAGTTGCCCTTTCACTATGATCTAGCTGCACCCTTGGGGCTCAGAAGGTACATGAGGGTCCAGGCCTTGAAGCCGTGCTCTGTGAGTGGTTTGGAAGATGGCGGGAACCTACTATATTAAAATTAGGGTTATTATCCATCTCCCCCACTGGACTGTGAGCTGCTCGGGTGAAGGAACTGGGGACTCCATCTCTCTGTTCCCAGTGCTGAAACATTGCTTGGTGTAAAATAGGCCCTCTACATTTTCTGGTGAATGAATGAATAATTGAATGGATGGATTCAAAAACTATCACAATAGGTAGGCTTCAGCACTTTCTTCACAATGTTTTGGTCCTAGGGAATGGGAGTTAAGGCTGAAATTGTACAATTTCTGTTCGACTTGATGGAAAAGTTTTGGTCATGTGATGGTAACACAACATTGTGAATATAAATTATATATTTGCATGTGGCTGAATGGGGAGATTATAGGTTGTATATATATTAATAGAATAAAAATTAAAAACATGAAAACAATTGGACCATGCAACATGATGCACCCTATTGTAAATGATGGGCTATAGTTAACAGTACAAGTATATAAATGTTGTTTCATGAATTATAATAAATGTACCACACTCATAATAGGGTATCATATGGGAACTCTGTATTTTATGCATGATTTTTCTGTAAATTCTCTAATTAAAAAAAAGTGCTATGGCTTATTTCACCTGTCATTTATGATTTATCATCTTTGCCCATCATTTAAAACATTAAGGGGGAAAGCAGGTGTGGCTCAAACAGTTGGGCACCCGCCTTCCACACAGGAGGACCCAGGTTCAGTTCCTGGTGCTTCCTAAAGAAGACAAGCAAGACAGCGAGCTGATGCCACGGGCTGACATGGCAAGCTGACTCAACAAGGTGACACAAGAAGATGACGCAACGAAGAGACATAATGAGAGACAACAAGTGAGGAGCGGAGGTGGCTCAAGCGATTGGGTCCCTCCCTCCCACATGGGAGGTCCCGGTTTCACTTCCCGGTGCCTCCTAAAAAGGAAACGAGCAGACACAGAGCAGACAGGGAGTGCAAAACAAGGAGGGGGCGGGGAGAAATAAAAAAAATCATTAAGGGGAGCGGATGTAGCTCAAGTGGTTGAGTGCCTGCTTACCATGTACAAGATCCTGGGTTCATTCTCTGGTACCTCCTAAAAATAAACAAAGCATTAACATATTATCTACAAAGACTGTGTATGGTTTTTTAGAATATTGTGGGGAGACAGACATGAAGTGGGTGACATCAGAAAATAACCAAATGTTAATATGTGAACAGAGAAAAGTGCTATAAAGTTCAGAATAGCATGTTGTGGTGGAGACTAAAAGGAGAGACCTTAGATAAGGTTATCAGGGAAGTCAGTAAACTCTGTTTATCAGACTCAAGGGGAGTGGCACACTAAGCAAACCACGCAGAATTACGTGGCTGATGTGTGTGGCTTGCCTATCAGAACTGCATTCTTTTATTTACCTTTGGTACTTGTGGAATATGCTTGCTTTTTATTGGTCATCTAAATACTAATTGATTTTGGTCTGGTCATAGAGTGATGATTTGTATTGACTTAGTTATTTTTAGATTTTTTTTTTTTTTTGCCAGTTTTGGTCAACCAAGTATCGACATTATTACATAATTAAATAAAGTTATAGCGTTATTATTTTAAATTTTTCAGGAAGATAATTTTGTTATTGCAAATTTGAACATTTCCATACTTAATCCTTTTATTTTTATATAGAAACAATTGTTTTGGTGGCATATGATTCCTTAGAGATGCAAATATCAAATTATAGCTCAAAAGATTGAACTCCTGGCGGGGTTCTATAATCCACTTGAAGAAACTGAGAATCAGGCCTTAATTGTCTAATATAACAGGAGAAAGAGGATGTGATTTGAAGCCAGAAGGTCTACATTCTCCCTCTGCTACTTACTGGTTTTGAAATTTCATGCAAGTTGAATTTCTTTCTAGCTGTAAGATAGGTCAGTTTCATGGAAGGTTAAATAAGATAATGTACATGACCTTAGTGACAACAAACACTTTGAAAATGTAAAATGCTGGAGGAGTAATTGTTCCATTTATCAACAGTAGAGCCACCTACGTATCTTATTTTTAATGAACTTAAATTATTAGTTGCTTTAAAGTAAGCTTGTTTGCATCCATAGATACTAATTGAAATTATGAGTAGAATAAGAAAATAAATTGCAGGTATCATTGACTTCTTAGTTTATGATTACAATATCAAAATGTAAAATTACGTATTATGTTTATTTTATGGATGTGGTAGCTTGAATAATTTCTCCCCAACCCCCCAAAAAGATGTTCACAACATAATCCCTGGAACCACGAATGAACCGCTTTCCATACCTTGAGATGGGAACTTATCCTGGATTATCCAGGTAGGTCCAGTACAATTACAGGCGAGAGTCAGAGTGAGCAGTAGGAGATGTGACTGTGGCAGCAAGAAGCTGGAGTGATGCCAGGAAGGGGTCATGAGCCGAGGACTGCAGGGGGCCTCCAGAAGCTGAAACAAGGCCAGGAAAGGGCTTCTCCC
>JAQZBX010048613.1:0-20159 GCA_029593785.1 Cabassous unicinctus
AGTCTGCTGCAGCAAGCAAAACTGAAAGAATTTCCACTTTAAAAAAAGGAATTGGACGAAAAGAGAGAAAGTTTAAATGAATCTCCAGGTTCACGTTTGGAGAGCGAGGAGGACAACACTTCAAGGGTCTATGATCCTGGTTTTCTTAATTCTTCCTTTTCTTTCCTTTTTTTTCATCATGGTGACTGTGCTCAAAATAATCCTTGCCAATAGTTCTGAATAAGAAGGATGCTCCAGAATTCCAGCAATATTGTAAAGAGCCAAATGCCATGCCAAGATTCTGAACCATAGTCCTGGGCACCCCAATTCCTCATTTGCCACATCTTTGGTGGCCCAGTCAGTATGTTTCATATGTCCTAGGAATCCTTGGGAGTATGCTGGTTAATTCCTTCTTTGTTCAAATTAATCCATGGATCTCCCTTTTCCCAACGATGCTGGCCCTCAAGTGGAGAAAGGTTAGAACATGGTACGCCATTGCCTGAAAACTACAATGAAGCTTATTAAGTAGGATTATTCAGCTCAGCACACAGCAGCTTAGAGTACCCACACACTTTCCTTGACAAAGACCTATGATCAAGGTAGCTGACTGACATAGGATGATTCCACAGTGGGATTTAATATTTTTTTCAACACAAAGAGAAGATGGGCACCATGCAATTCCAGCAGCAATTTATTATTATATGCATTTTTCTTTTCAGCTTAAAGATGCAGAGCCATTAGAAAACAGATACACAATTTGTTTGTGTAATTTGCCAAGGCTAACTGAGGCAGTTAATTATGAAGTACTCAAGAGGTAAACCATCTTGAATTCAACTTGTTAAGCATGGATAGCTGGAGGTATCTTTTTGGCATGATATTAAGAGGACCATTGTCAACAGAAAAACAGACATTTAGATTAGTTTCTTTTAATCAAAGCAAGTAATAAATATGCATTTTGTATATATTTCTTCAACAACCAATAATTATAATGCTGCCAACAAGCATGTTATCTTAGAGTGCAGATTGTGTCTGAGAAATGAAACTTTCCTTTTTTTTCAGCTAAATGAGACCGTCTACACACACTGAGCTCCAAAGTGGAGTGTTTTCTTTATACTTTTAAGTAATCTCTTCTTCTTCCACATCTTTGTAGTCCTAATTCTGCTGTGTAGACCCTACAGAAGCCCTGCAGATCTTTCAGCCAAGCATTTCCTATTCATTTTTCACTTAGGAACCCTTTATTTCACCATAATTTATAATCACTAGGAAACCTTTTAATCATTTCATCATATTTGCACGGTATATCAAAAAGGATTTAAAATAAGGCATTTCACTTGAGAAAAAACATTCTTAAAGATTTCATCATAAAACATATTTCATCATAAAGTTCATTTAATACAATTTTAATATGTATTATATATGAAAACAAATTTTAACCTTTCCCCATTTAATAAGTAATATGTATTGTTTAATCTTATTTGACAAGAGAAATCATGATTTGTCAAGAATTAAAAATTTAAATTACATAGGTTTTATTTCAGGATCAAGCACACATTAAAATGTACAGTCAGGTTTAACTACCCAATACTGTGTCAAAATTAAACATTTTATTTAAAATATTTGCTTCATGCACTTAGACAAATCGGCTATTTTTGTGTGCGTAATTTTCATGATTTCAGGCACCTCTCAACAAAGAGCCATAGAGTGAGTATGCTGAATTGAATCTTGTCCTGAGCCCCATCCAGTGAATGGGATCCTATTTGAAAGGGGATCCTTCAAGATGTTATTAGTTAAAACAAGGCCAGACTGGATTAGGGTGGCTCCTAACACAGTATGACAGGGTCTTTATAAGAAAAGAAAATTTGGTCATAGCAGTAGGGGAAAGACCGCTAGCCACGTGATGCAGGCAGAGATTGAGTTATGCCACAAGCCAAAGAATGTCACAGAGTGTGGGCAAGCACTGTCAGAACCCTGCAGATTTCAGAGGCATTGTGGCCCTGCGGACTCCTTGACTCAGACTTCAAACCTCCAGAGCCATGAGACGATCACTGTCTGTTGTTTTAAGCTCCCCAGTTTGTAGCACTTCACTTCAGCAGCCCTAGGAAAGTAGGCAGGAGGTAATGAGTATGTTTTAATCTTAGTAAATGAAGGGTCAAACCGGATAGCACTTGATACCACATTTAAGAACCCTGACCAACTCAGCTAGAGGATCTGCTCAAGATAAGCTCAAGGTAGTTAGCAAGATCTCAAGTTTTATGCTCTTTGTCTACTGACTGTACTTCAACATCAATCTTTCTTGCTTCTTCACATTGACCAGAGGTCCCTTAAGGTTATAAAGTAAACGATGTATGTTTCAGAATCAAAACAAGTTATGCATGTATAACAGTAAAGGTACTATGTTAGGTTTTCAGGGCTGTTTTTGGCAAATACCACAGAATGGGTTGGCTTAAATAATGGGTATTTACTGTCTCACAGTGTTTTTGTTGTTGTTGTTGTTGTTGTTTTTAAGATTTATTTTTTTAATTTCCTTATTCCCCCTCCTTGTTGTTTTGTATTCACTGTCTGTTCTCTGTGCTCATTTGCTGTGTGCTCTCTGTGTTTGCTTGTCTTCTCTTCTCGTCTTCTCTTTAGGAGGCACCAGAAACTGATCCTGGGACCTCCGATGTGGGAGAGCGGCACTCAGTCGCTTAAGCCACCTCAGCTCCCTGGTTTGTTGTGTCTCTCATTGTCTCTCCTCTTTGTCTCTTTTTTGTTTCATCAGCTCTCTGCGCGGGCCAGCTCTCCACACGGGCCAGCTCGCCTTCACCAGGAGGCCCCGGGAAACAAACCCGGGACCCCCCATATGGTAGATGGGAAGCCCAGTCGCTTGAGCCACATCCACTTCCCTGTCTCACAGTTTTGAAGACCAGAAGTCCAACATAAGTGCTGGTAGCCCATGCTTTCTCCAGCATCTTCAGTGCTCTGGTGATGGTTCAGGCTTGGCCTCCCTCACGTGATGATCTCGCTCGTCTCCTCCTCCGGTTTCTCCTCCTCCTGCTCAGCTGAGTCCTCATAAGGGCTCCAACCATAATGGATTAAGGCCTCACGTCATAACATATTCAAGCAAGTGCACACCAAGAGGACCAAGAGGGGATTAAGACTTGACCTTGTCTTCTGTGGGGACATCATTCAATCCCCAACAGGCACTGTGGAAGCTGTGCCTTCCAGCCCAGTGCCTGAGTTCTAAGCATGGCCGCCTGACCTTCCCTAACTACCTCCGATATGCCTGGAAAGCTTTCAAGTGGTTCCACTTCAAAGGTAAACAGCCTAGTGAAGTAGTGGGAGAAGAGCTCCACTCAGATGGGACTTGAGGACAATTCATGGACCCTGAATTCCAACTCCAAATTCTGTCCCAGTCATGTTCAATTCCCTGGAGAAGTTCTGCAGAGTTCTGTGGCAAGGTCAGTTGTGAAATAAACACTAACCCTGAACAAAGCAGATACACAGAACAGTTTCATTCTAAAATTGCTTGTGGATGAAAGAACACCGAGGAGAATCAAAGCAAAAAACCAAACTCCAATTCCCAGACCCACAATAAGCAGGCACTGAAAACAAAAGGACAAGTCCATGGTATGTATTTACATTGCTACCACTTCCAATGATTAAAATCCCCTTTCCCTTGCACCAAATCAAACCAGCAATTTTCCTTGTTTCACACAATGAAAGCACTTAGTGATTTTTTAGTAAATGTAAAAGATATCAAATTTGGATTCATTTGATAAATTTTATACCTGCAAAATAGTGATAACATCTCTATGGATTAACGTAACCTTAGAATCTGTTAAAAATTACCTTGATTATTAATTAACCAGAAGGACAAAACTTTTCTCATTCCTACAATGAGACCAAATAGCTAATCACTTTCAGAAATAGCACATAACGTTCCCTGAGATTTGGAGGTTTGAAAAATGGTTATAAAGAGGCAATCTATAGAAGCCCTAAGAAAAAATGCATGCTAACTTGACCACATACTCAGAAAAAAAATGCTAGCAGAAACTAAATGCTTTCAGCGTCTAGCTTCTAAGGATTCTGTCACACCCAAATCTATTACAGTCAGTTCTGCTATAATGAAAGATCTGCATCCCTAAAGACTATTATGCAAAATCACACAAAAACCACAGGGTTTATGGGGAAAATGGGGTTAAAGGAGCAATGCTAAAAAACTTTGTCAGTAACACATTGTTTTTAAAAAGTAGGAACTTATTAAAAATGGTACCACTGTTTTACACATGCTAATTGGTTAAAAATATAAGTTTGACAATGAATATGGCACTTGACCTCATCATACAAGACCTCAAGCTTGCTGTAGAAGTCGGTGTTGGGCAGGCTGCAGCTGGTAGAATGGGGTTATCTGAAAGCAGACAAAACGTTGTAACACCAGATGTGGATGGGTGGGGCTCATAAAGCACCCAGGAACTGGGGGATCTAGTAGATAACTGAGGCACACATGTGGGTTTGGGGCATTCCTATAAGGTGCAGTTCAGCAAGGTGTGGCTTTCAGCATTCACCTAGTTTCTCTGGGAGGAAATCACACATAAGCATAACACAACATTTGCTTTATGCTCATATTCCCTAATGTACTGATTGCTTCAGAACAAACTCATGTTTTCAAAACAAGTGCTATAGCAGAACCGACTCTACCGTGATAAAACTCATAAAAGAAATACTCAAATTTAGAAATTAGAAAGCTGCAATTAAGTCCTCATATGACAGAAAATATTAAGATATTAGTATCTTCTTTGAGCTTTCTTTTCAGATTCTTGCCCTTATAGCATCAGAGACACAGGATTTTTCAAGACCAGAGAGATATTGGAGGAGAGAAGTCTAAGTAGGAAAAACACATTCTTAGGTCCCAGGCCAATCCCAGGTCCATGGATGGATATGGTGCCTCCCCTGATATACAATGTGTATCCAAGGGCTTTAGGAGTTGGTTTGGGAAGCAAATTATTATTCCCCAAGGAACACACTCCTACGGGCTCAACTGGGAAGATAAATCTAATTCAAAATAAATATGTGAAAAGAGAATGTTTTCAATTTGCTGGGTTCTCTCCATTACATAATTTTGAGGTTCAAGAGAGAGTCACGGAAATTGTCGCTCTGCATTTCACCAGACTGGACTGGAGTCAGCAGTAATTCTAAGAGAGTTGTTTTTAGTATCACTGCTACAAAGTAACCACTTGCTTTGTGTCCTTGTGGAAGATAATTAGAAGGCTCTATTAGTCTTTTAAAGGTGATTCATGGACTTTCAGAGGTATATAAACCTCTGCAAAAGAAGCCCTTCTTCTCAAAAGAAGCTTTTTTTTCTCAATATACATGCAGGTAGCCTAGACGTGTCCTTTCCCCAATTCAGCTAAAGAGGAAGAGGAAAAGATTTTGCGCGAGTCTTATCTAATATCTAATATTGCACAGCAGAAAGTATTTTGAAAAGGTTTCAGTATTTAACATTTAGTGATTTTAACTGAACTCTTATCAGGCACTGATGCAGATTTCCAGAATCACAAACTCCCCAGCGTTGGCACTTGGAGCCTGCATTATTTAAATATTCCACAGGTGATTCCTTTGAACACTACCCACCCACACCCACACCCACCCCTGCAAGCTGAGAGCCTCTGATTTAGTGCATGAGCTGTATTACATATGTAGGGGACAGATCTAGTTGAACTTTTAGAAAGATAACAAAGGGTTTGAAAAGTTGGAAGAGAAGAAAAACAATACAAAAGAGAACTACGGCATTTGATAATTTAAAAATTTTTGCTTGTTTATTTTTTCTCTGTGTTAAGTAGGAGATGACTGGGATAAAACATGGAAGGGAAAACTTTTAAAAAGTTTTTCATGACCACAATGAGATACCATTTCACACCCATTAAAATGGCTGCTATTTTAAAAATGGAAAATAACAAGTTTTGGAAAGGATGCGGAGAAAGAGGAACACTCATTTATTGCTGGTGGGAATGTGAAATGGTGCAATTGTGGAAGACAATTTAGCGGTTCCTCAGAAAGCTAAGTATAGAATTACCACATGACCCAACAATCCCACTACTAGGAATATACACAAAGAATTGAAAGCAGGGACACGAACAGATACTTGCACACCAATGTTCAAAGTGGCATTATTCACAATTGCCAAAAGATGGAAACAAACCCAGTTTCCATCAACTGATGAATGGATAAATATATGTGGTGTGTACATACAGTGGAATATTATTCAGCCATAAAAAGGAATGAAGTCCTGATACATGCGACAACATGGATGAACCTTGAAGACATCCTGTTGAATGAAATAAGCCAGACACAAAATGACAAATATTGTATAATCTTACTGATTTGAAACAATTATAATAAGCAAACTCATAGGGTCAGAATCTAAAATGTGGGTTACCAGGGTATGGGATAGGGATAGGGAATAGGAAGTTAAGGTTTAAAGTGTATAGGATTCCTATCTGGAATGATGGAAACGTTTTGGTAATGGGTGGTGGTGAGGGTCGCACAATATTGTGAATGCAATTAACAGCACTGAAATATACATCTGAATATGAGGGAAGTGTTCGATTGTATATATGGTAACAGAATACGTTTTTTAAAAATCCATGGAACTACACTACACAAACAGTGAACCCAAAGCTAAATAAAACATGGACTGTAATTAATAGCACAATAATAAAAATGTGCTATCATCATTTGTAACATATATCTCACACCAACGCAGGTGTTGGTGGTGGGGTGGGGTATGGGAACACTATATTTTATGTATGATTGTTCTATAAATGCACAACTTCTCTAATAAAGAAAAAAGATATAAAAAATGTTTTTCCTGAGTATATGCTGCTATCTGCCATCTCGTATTGAAATAACCCTCCTGCTCCAAGAAACTCCATCCCAGGGGGACTAAAGGCAAAGACCTCGGTGGAGGGTTAGGTGAAGGAGAGAAAGTGGCTTCAACATCTGGGAAATACTCTCTCTGTTGCTTCCTCTCCAGCAGTCCCCACTAGAACCTTTGAGTCTGGAGTCAAGGAAATAGAACTTTTCCCTGTTACAGGAAAGCATCCTCCCTTCAATTTCCAGATTGCTTTTTATACACTCTTCTCAATGCCTAATCATAAAGAAATCCTGTTTGCTTTGCTCACATCACTGAATTATTTAAGTGGATGCATCAACATGTCCTCTACACACACTTTGGAACAAATTCTATAAAGTAATAAATAAAATAAGTTGCCTTAAATTAAGTATCCAAAATATACCTTTCTTTCATGTATGGCTCATGGGGCAGATTGATAAATAGAGCTAGATTTCAACACACAGATCACACACCCTGGGTAGCAGCCATGAAAGAGAATATTATTAAAGGGATCTCCATCCCCAATAAAATATATCCTGCAGTACTACCAAAGGGTCCTCATAAATCACCAGCACTTAAAAAAATAAGGCATAATCATTTTCTTTCAATAAAACTCAGCTGGTTTCCAACTGTATAAATTCCATAGTGGTGTGCAATCTCTGCTTTTGAAATTATGTTTCTTAACCAAAGGTAAGTTTTTCCCAGAGAAGACAGGCAACATATATCCCAGTTCCAATTACTCTAAATTTAAAAACATAACATTAATGTCTATGAATCTCTTTAATAGTGGGTACTACCTAAGATTCTTTTGTCTGTAGTTCAATTCATGTCTGAATTCTGGACAGACACAGAACATTTTCCTCCAAATACACAGAAAACAAGAGGCATAATTGGTGATTCCTATCAACATGCATTTACTCATGCTAAAGTAAGTGACCACTCAGTGCTAATGTTACCAGTCTGTTTAAGCAGTCTCTTAACTTGCCTCACTCAGATTACTAAACATGTGCTTTAATTTTAAATGGTACCAAATGCAATCTGCTGAATTAAAATATCCTTATATTGGGATAACATCACAACTCTTGTTGCCAAAGTTTACAGAAATCATTGAAAATATTGGCTACCCATATGCACAAATCTCTTCACCGGTAAATGAAAAGTTTTACATTAAAAGAACTGCACATGATGGAATCAAAAGATTTTCCTTAAAGACAAGTATATAGACAGTCTATCACTGACCATAAGATTGCAAAAAAAAAATGTTTTTCCTTCAGATCTAACAGGATAAACTACAGAAGTCAAGAAAAACTTTCGTTCCAACCTTCCCTCCAGAGTCACTTTGTTGAAAGCCTTAGAAATAGAACAATGCACCAATTCTTTGCAGTAACAAATTACAGAAACCCTTACCTTTTAGTCAAAATAAGTGACAGATAACCAGCATTATCTCCTCAGCAGGCAGGCCTGTAATGCACATTTCTCAGCGGACTCCCCCTGCAATCCCCAAAGAACTGTCCCTACAAACTCCAGCCTGCTGGCTCCATCCTTCACTGTCTGAGATACCCGCTACCACAGTAACAAGAAAAGGCCGAGCGAGGCAGCAATCTTAGTTCCTTAAAAAACCTTTGTCCTGGAAAAAGAGAAAGGAAAAGAGCAAAGGCTGGGAAGAGGAAAAAGGACGGAGGAACCCAATCATTACTTTCACGGCAGTGAAGTGTTTGCCATAAACTAAATTCACAACAACCAGCTTTTTAAGTTTGAATGGCCCTGCTTGCAAGTTCCTCAAAGAATCTGCCTCTACCTCTGCCTCCTAAGAGGAGAAAAGCGCCTGTGTGTATCTGTGAGTGAAAGAGAAGGAGGGAGGGAGAGAGAGCACGCGTTCCAATGCATGGACAGGGATGGGGGGTGACTGGATGGCTGGAGAGAAGGGGGTGGGGTGGGGGGAGCCTTAGGATGTGACCCACATATGGAATGAGCATTAGAACAATGAGGACAGGGCGGCCAAGCTGGTGCACTCTGGGGCAGCAGTTTTCAAAACAAGGCTTCACAGCTTTGCAGGAAAGGAGGGTGGAGGAAAACATAGCACAAAACAAGCTAATTGAAATAAGCAGCAACTGGATACAAAATGAGCTGGCCAAATCACCAGCCGTGGGGACATCGCAGGCTCCTGGATTTCATTTTGCCAGAGCCTGTGGGTTTTCTCCCCCGCCTTACTAGAAAGCTTTCTGTCCCAGGGGTTTAGAATTCCAGAGGACCCAATTAACACCATACTTGGCTAGCTCTCTGGTATGATCAGCATGGAATAAGCTGCCTTTTAGCATCTCCATAAAATAAAACAGCCCGGAAACTGGGTCTGCTGCTTTTTTATTTCCTCCATAGGGTGACAGCCAAACTGGGAAGAGAGGAGGGAGCCACATAGGTGTCAGATATTAGGAAAGGATAGAAAGGGCGTGATTTGGTTGGACATCTTTAAGAACTTAAGTCTAATGGAGTTTTGAAGTCAATCCTCAAGATTGGGGAATGAAAAATGGACTAAAGTAGACTTATTATTATTCTACTAGAGACATTATTATTCTAGCAATGGAAGAACTCTTATCATTGATGTAAAGGCAGTGGCCACCAGAGTTTCTGAGCAATGGGAGAGGGAAGAATAGGTGTAATAAGGGGGCATTTTCGGGACATTGGATTTGTCCTGCATGACTTTGCAATGATGGATACGAGCCATTGTATATTTTGTCATAACCTACAAAATTGTGCAGGAAAGAGTATAAACTATAATGTAAAATGTAGTCCATAGTTAATGGCAATGCTTCAATATGGGTTCATCAATTACAACAAATGTACCACATAATGAGGGATATTGATGTGGGAAAGTGTGGGAGGGGCTGGGAGTGGGGCATATGGGAATCCCTCATTTTTTATGTAAAATTTATGTAATCTAAAGCTTCTTTTTAAAAAAAAGTTAATAAAAAATAAAATAAAGAACCTTAAGTCTAATGGAGTTTTCAAGTCAATGAAATCACGTCTCCATCCAGGATTATCAGGTCTTTGATGCCAGCAGACATTTACACATGGGAGGTTACCTGGGTTTAACTCACCAGGAACCCTAATGATCTCTGGGATCTTCACAATTTAATTCTGGTGTTTTGGCAATCATTCCACGCACAAATATTTTATAGAATATTCTCTGGTAAACACGATGTAACCTCCATAGCAAGTCTTCCTTAAGAATGCTGTTCTCTCTGGTTCCGATTTCATTTCACTATCAGACAACTAAATATTTTCCATAGTCCAGATAGAAAACAACATAATAACAGTATTATTAGATTTAAGTACTTCATTATAAAAGGAACCACTCTCAAGTGAGGCTTCCTTCTTGACAACTCTGCACTTAATATTTTATTTCATGTCTAATGCAACTTAAGTTAGTTATTTCAAACCACTTCAACATTGTGCCCTCTGCTTTACTCTGGAAAAACAGATGTCAGATATTCACTCAACACATGAATGAAAGAGATGCCCATAAATTTTTTTTTAAAACCCCTAAAATTCAGAAGACCCAAAGGCAACTTCAAAATGAATGCCATTGCTCTTGTGTTGTAGTTCTAAACTTCTGATTTCAGAAGTGTATGATGGGGGGGGGTGGGCGGGAATGCTCATGGCAAGTTTAGCACTAGAAGAGCTAGGTTTACAGTTGGCTAAAAATCCCTCTGATAAAATTACTAAAGATCAAATTTCCATAAGAATCAACTCAACTTAAAATGCTCATAGAGCAAGAGATAATTAATTCCCATGTGTTACTAAAGGACTTAAAATAAATCACGGAATATGGAAACCTGTGTTTAAATTATTTTTAGGATACGACACAAGCTGAGGAGAGAAATAAAATTAACAAATGACAGGAATGAGGGATTGTCAACACCAACTCCAAATTTCATGCTCCTTGGCTTGGTCCAGTATTTTATATAACACAGATTTCTACATATGAATAACTTGCCTCTTCTTGTGAGGTCTGGTTCTCCACAATTTAAGGCTGAAAAACCTTGGGCTGTGAGCTTATCTGAGAGATATAATGAAGTGGGATGAACTGGTGGTGGGAGTGGGAGTTGCAAGCATTAGCCAATGTTTACAGCTGTAACTTCAAGTCTATTTTGTAAGCAATGATGCTTTTAAGTATCCCAAAAGTAGATGGATGGGGTAAAACTGATGTTCTGTCTATAAGGACTTGATTTCAGACTGCTTCCAAGGGTGTTTTCCCATTTGCATTTACGTTTGTTTGCTTTCATTATATTTTTTGCCTAGCCAGGTACTGATTCAATTAAACAGAGGACAAGTTTTTGAAATTCTATTTCGGCTTCAACTTGATGTTGTTTACTTCTCTGCTATTTTGACTATGAGCCAGTATGTAAATGCACTGTGTTATCTTATATGGGGCTGCCTCAGGCAAAATATTTCCATTAAGCAGAAATGTTCTAGATCCAGGTGCTATGGAGCCTGGAATATATACCATCTTAGGGACCTTCTTGATGATTTCAAACTTAAGTAGAGGGCCTTGGAAGAAGCCCATGCCAGGGAAGGGTTCTAGAGCATTAGCATTAATAATGTCACACATTATGCCTCTACTCAACAGCAGGAGTCTGGGTTAAGAACACCATATGGGAAATCCAAGGTATTAGGGAAAGCTGGGGCATCCCCACCCCCAACCCTGCCTCAGGAGAACTGCTGATAGGGTGGGATAGGAGGGCAGAATATTACTGAAAAGCTAAAAATGTAGTCTGAATATTCAAGTAAAATGATAACATCAAATGGAAGTCTATTACATGCTTTTATTTTCTTAGAAGGGTAACTAGGTATGTACATTGGAGTATACTGGGCAGGGACAGAGTATGAGAGAGTTAATGAATCCATTAATTCAGTGAAGTTCAATGTCTCCTAAGGAAAGGATATTTTTTTTCATGATAGTTTCAAACTTAAAAACAGATGAAAGACTCAAAAAGAATTCTCACACACCCTTCACTCAGCTTTCACAGATGTTAACATCGTACGTAGCCATAAAACAACTACAGGGAACTATCGTTAATCAATTAACATTTTAAAATTAATTTTAAAATATTTATATTAACTAATATAATTCATATTAACAAATCTACCGACTATTCCATTTTTTCCAGTTGTCCCACTTAAGTTCTTTTTCTGGTCCAGAACTCAATTCACGAACTCACACTATATTCAACTGCTATGTTTTCTTAGTCTCCTCCCATCTGTGACAGGTCCTCAATCTTTTTCTTCATGACCTTGACTTTTGAAGAGTACTGACTAGTTATTTTGTAGGATGTTTCTCAACTGGGTTCATCTGATATCTCCTCATGATTAAGTCAGGTTAAGCATTTTGGGAAAGAACAACACAGAATTGATGATTTACCCTTCTCCTGCATCATATCAAGAGATAAATATGATACTGCTATATTTCATCACTGTTGATATTAACTTTGATCATTTGGTTAAGATGGTGTTTGCCAGCTTTCTCCACTCTCAAATTACTATTTTCTCATTTAACTTATAAATATCTTGTGAGGAGATACTTTGGGACTATGCAATTATCCTGTTTCTCATCATACTTTCACCCACTAATTTTAGCATCCATTGATAATTCTTGCCTGCAACAATTATTGCAGTGGTGTTTGCCAAACAGTTATTATTTTATTGCCATAATTTCTCTATATTTATTAATTGTAATTCTACTGAAAGGAAGGGCTGACCCTTCTGCAAAAGAGATTTTAAAAGAGAAAATTAGAAAAATTGAGTTATCCCACAAAACACGCTTGGTTTATCTATAAAATAGTATTTCTCTATGCCACCCAATTTCTTGAGGATGTGGATAAAATCTCCAAAGCCTTCCCTTTCAATCTTCTGCTGGCATTTCAAGATTTTCCAGCAAGGGAGGAGAGGGCAAGGCAAAGAAAAGAGAGAGAAATGTTACTGGCTTCTCACTGGCAACTATGACATGTAATGAGAGAACATTGAAGCAAACGGATTACATTTCTTACAAATGTCTACCAAGCAAATTTTTCTAGGATGTCCATATATGTCATTTTTCTGATCCAGAATCCTCGTCAGGGCTGGTTTGACCCATGTAGTGGATCACCCCCGCCTAGATGGTACCTGTCCCTGCCCAAAAGGACACAGTAGGACAGCCACCACTCCAATCTCACAGCTGCCTTACCAGCTCCTGTCCACACTCCTGATATGGATGTCTGTCTTTTGTTTGTGCCCCTGCCTCACCCCACCTCCTCCAGGTCAGTGAAAGACCTAGCTTCTCTAGAAAGTCCCAGATTTCAACTCTCCTCTTAAATTTCTTTCACTTCTTAAAATTTGACATTTCCACCAAAGACCATCCAAGTAATACTCTCACAGAAGAGAGCAACCTCATCTCTCCCGCCCTTGTATGTCCTGACTCCAAAGACAGGGTCAGGATAGTAGCCATCTTTGCCCCTTCATATGTACAAATAACTGAGAGACAACTGCCAAAACGGTTTGGCAAACTAGCTATCAGACTGAAATTTCTGTTACGTAAGCTACATGAATAAAATTAAACTAAGTCAAGATGAAATTCTGTGAAAGCAAGGACAGATATTCATGCTAGAAAGAGATGACCACACTTACCAAGAATGGGGCAACCACCCAATCAATGCACAAGTACTCACCAATTCTTTTTCCTTGCAACCATGTGTAAGTCCTGCAGTTTAATCCTAAAGAATGAATAAGGAGAGGATTGATAGGAACAAAGCTTAGCACTTTCCAGAAAACTCAGTCACTTCACAGGAAAAACACTCCAGGAATTAATATGCAAACCCAGGAGGAATCCTGATATTTTTGTGCAAGAAGAAAATAGAATCCAGCAAAGGAGAATCCTTTCTGAGCACCCATGGAAAAGTATACTGAGGCACACTTCTCAAGCTATATGTGCTCAGAGGACTAGAAAACCACCTGGAAAGAATGAAGGAGGGAAAAAAGCCTTATGAGGAAAATGTTAGAAAGTGGGTTGAGAACCACATTACATAGTTCACTTACCTTCCACATACATTCTCTATAAAATCACTAAAAACCAAACAGAACATGTTGTCAAATCTCATGGGCTTTTAATGGCAAATTTCCCATAACCATTATAATTTCTATAATGGGATCCTCTATTTATTATTGGAATCTAAGATCCTCAAAATTATGTTTTAATAGGTTTTCAAGGCTTTCTCAAAGTTTGCAACACCAGGTGATAAATTTTCATCCAAAATTAAGTGATGAGTTGATGACTTGAATCCAACTTATCCCTGATAAAGATGCTATTGTTTTTCTGGTTATCCTTCCAAAGCTACAAAAATTTTACAAAGGAAAAAAATTAAAAGCCATGTCAGCAACTGAGCTGTATTATTGGAACTCTGAGGAACACTTGAATTTACTGTTTTTACCTTACTTTTTATGGCCAAACTTTCAAAGACCTTCTAGATTCCAGAAGAGCAAAGTGCCAAGGCAATGCCTGCCACATGGCTGAAAGGGTAGAATACAATTCTTCAAATCCTGAGTGATCAAGATTATGTTAGTCCCTCAAAGGGTTAAATGTCCACATGGTACTTTTAAGAATTAGAATACTGGATGCCCTGTGATGCAAACCTTCCAAAGACATTCACAAGATACTGGTATAGAGTGATGGAGTGATGGGGATCTCCATTCTGACAAACTAGTAAATGCCACCCTCACCATCACACTGAAATAGAAGGAAAAGGGAAGAGAATACAATGCAACAGAATCTAACAACTAGTGCCAATGGACCAATTCCAAATGGTACCTTAGAAGTTAAAAATAAATGCCTTAGAAAACTGGTTTCCAAATACTTATTTGGTATTTGGAATCAGGACAAATTTTAAATCCTCCTCATTAATTCACATCAACCAAGCATCCATGGACACATAACACAGTGGTAGACACTAAACATCTTTGATCCAAACTGCAAACACTCTAATTAGGTCCGAGAGCACCCCCGTGACTCACACCCCAGTATAGCTCTACCAACCCGTTTTTCCATTAGCACCAGCTCTGTTCATTAGCTATGTAAGAAAAGGGAAGATGACAAAGCTGGAATCTTGCTTATTTCCTTAACTATTAAGTAAATACCATTTGGTGAATAAAATTAAAACAAACCCACATATGTGAAATGACTTTTTTCCCTTCCTTGAAATCTTATTAACATAACACTGCCAGAAATTTAAAGAAGTCATTTAACATACAATTGTTATGATTAATAAAAACAGTGATTATAATAATAAATTCCAACCTGAGATAATATCTAATTCAAAGTAGGACTATGAATTCTGTTTGAAAAAAATGTTTGTAAATGTAGAGAATGTTTGTAAATGTATTTCTTTAAATGCCACTATAGAGGTTAGATAATATTCAATAAAGCGGTGATTTCTACCAATTGGTTTTAGCAATTTTTTCTTATTTTCCTTAAATTAGACTTTAATATGTGAACAAACAGTGCCAAAATTGAAAGGGAAAAACACTTAGAAAATAATCTTTTCAATAACAAGCTTAACATGAGAAAAGGTTAGGTAGATAATTACAATTCACATCCACACAATAAAGAGCCACAGGTTTTCAGCTGACTAAATGCTGGTCTAGTTCATTACATAGCCATGCTATAGGCAAAGGCCATTTTTTCCTTAGAAATTCAGTTCCTGCAACATAAAACAATCAGGAGGTTTGAATATCATTATCCAATATAATTTAAAAACTTCATAGAGAAATACTTTGCATCCATTGTTTGGCATTTGCTACCACTTATGCTAATAATCTCCAATGAAAAACAAGGCAACCAAGTTCTCCGGATAGCAGGGAAGGTCATGTTATGTATGTCTGTGTGTGTATGAGTGTGTGTGTGTGTGTGTGCACAAGTCACACAAAACACTTCTCTATCAGAGCAAATTGGATGGGTTAACCTCCCACCATTAGAATTGTGTCAGTGGACATGTAGGAGTTCTGCAGAGTTAGACTGTAAATAGAGTGATTCAGGGCTTGAGTCCTTTAGAGAGAAATGGAGGATCTAGTGAATAACGGTTCTTGCACCTTAACCTGAAAAAAAAAAAACCTCCACCATGAAGATGATCCAGCTATGACTGATACCTCAGTAATTGTAACCCTCTGCTCCTCTGGAATAACTGTGAAACAAATCATAAACTCACTTGGGAAAGAGAAGCAATGACAGGCTGTTCTAACTCCCCAGACCGAGAATAACAGTTTTAACATCCCCAATGAAGAGCAGTGCTGGAATTGCCACCTAGCACAGCTGGTTCCCTGCCTGTAACTCACCAGCCACCGCTAGCCTACACACAGTAGGGTGATGAAGAGTAAGGATGACCTGTTGACAGAGAGTGGTGGCCTAGAATGAGAGTGTGCTGTGCTCAGGGGAGAGGAAGGGGTCCTACAGGCAGAGGAGAGAGGTGCCCTTCCCTCCGCAACCACTGCCTAGCGCCAGGTCAGCAGGGACACTCAGATGGTTGGAACTTCCAGGATTTTCAGGATTTACCAGTAGAAAGTTTATCTACAGAAGTACCCTTTCTCCTTTGCCATCTACCCATCCTCTTCCTCAGCTCCCTTAGGAAACTAAGAATGAGAAAAGGCAAAAAAATTAGGCGCTTTTCTCTCTCAAATCTACACAGGTCAGGGTGGACCAGCTGACCTGATGGAGACAGATAGCTGGAAAGACAAAGGAGATCAGAAGCCAAACCCTAACGCTGGGTTGCTAGTCACAAAAAGCACACGAGATTCCAAAAGAGCTCATTTTCCGTGCAGCATCTGCTGAGGAAAACCTCATGAAAGGTCGGGGGCACAGAGCCAAATCTGACAAAGCAAAATGCCATCCTCCTGTCATTACTTTCCAGGTACTAGAAAAACTCAAGCAACCAGAGAGAAAAAAACACAATATTTTAAAAAATGTAAAGAGCTCATTTTTTTTAAATATCAGAAAGACATGTTGGACCTGAAAGACAAAGCAGGTAAAGGAAGCAAATGCATTCAGCAGGTACACATGAAGGTTTTCTAAGGGTCAGGCATTGGGGTGCAGGAAATATAAAAGTGAATGAGACAAACAAGATCCCAACTCTTAGACAGCTTGTATTTAGAAGCAACAGACAAAAAGCAAATTAAAAATTTCACCTACTGACATCTGCTATGAATTCAACACACCTTAACAAAGTGATGAAGGCAATTCAGATGAATGGAGGGAGCCATTTCAGACAAGGGGACCGGAAAAGGCCTCTCAATAACCAAGTCAGCAATTCAAAGATCTGGGGGTGAAAAGCTTTGCAGAGAGAAGAGTGATTGCAAAGGCTCCACGATGATGGTCTGCCTGCCTGCACTTGTGCAAACTCTCCTGAAGTTCCTACTCTTCACAAATGTGAGTAAACCATTCTCTGCCTTTGAAGTCCCATGATCTAGTGGGGTACACAGACAGGAGCAAGCAACTTCATAATATACACCCAAATCCCACATGAACCTCAGGACTACACACTAACTGGGTGAGTTGATGAAGATTTCTATAAAGGGACCTCTGAGCATGACCTTGATTGAAGAGTTGGACTTTGCCACAAGACTTGTTAAAAACAACATTCTGGGAGTAAGAAATGGAATGAGCAGAGGGACAAAGTACATGGCATGTTTAAGTCCTGCATTTGTACCTGCAGGAATGACTCTTAAAGCATATAAAACATGTAAATGTATGCATGTGTTTTACATGCTTTCCCACATTGCTAGAATGTGCATTCTCTGACCACAGGAAACTTACTTATTTTGAACTGTGAGCTTCTAGCACAATGTAAGGCACATAAAGAGACTGATGAAATTAATGTCTGCTGAGTGAATGGGATGAGGAGTAAAAAGACAAGTTCAGGCAATTGAAGCAATTGGTGAAGTCTGGAATGTGCCAGGCTGCTGCTGAGCTGGACTTCTTTCTGTAAGTATGAAAGCCATCAAATATTTTTTCTTTTTTCAAAGATTTATTTTACTTATTTATTCCACCCCTCCCCCTTGTTTTCACACTCGCTGTCTTGCTCTCTGTGTCCATTCACTGTGTGCTCTCTGTGTCTGCTTGTCTTCTCTTCTCGTCTTCTCTTTAGGAAGCACCGGGAACCGTTCCTGGGACCTCTGATGTGGGAGAGAGACGTTCAATCGCTTGAGCCACCTCAGCTCCCTGGTTTGTTTGTGTCTCAATTGTCTCTTCTCTTTGTTCCTTTTTGTTGCGCCAGCTCTCCGCGCGGGCCAGCTCTGCTTCACCAGGAGGCCCCAAGAATCGAACCCAGGACTCCCATTCTGTAGACGGGAGCCCAGTGACTCGAGCCACATCCGCTTCCCTAATGTTTTTTCAATTCATAACAAAACTAAAGGGTGACAAAAGTGAGCTTACCCTACCCATGAACCCGGAAGCCCTCCCTTGCACAGCTTGGATTAGCAGTCCTGACAGCTGCTGCTAGTGTTGTTTAAATGAAGATGGGGCTTTTTGTTTCCTTCACTGAAGAGACATATATTAATTGCAGTGTTTTTTAAAGACATGAAACACGGTTTTAAAAGCTTGATAATCACTTCTAAAGGTTTCCTGCTGTGATTGTCAAATATACCTCTTCCCCGCTCCCTGTGGCCCATCCCCCTGCCACTACCTGGCTCCACGTTCAATCAGTGGATCCATACGTATTTACTGTCTTCCTCCTCTGGGCAGAACAAGGGGCACTGTGTGGGATATTTCACACATCAGCTAAAAAAGCCCTAAGGGCCTTTGGAAATAGCAACAAAATGTATGGTATCTTTATTCCCAGCTATACCCGATTACTGATTCAATCCTTCCCTCTCATGTTAAAGATCTGGTCCCAGGAAGGAGGCTGATGCCCTGGGTAGCTTGGCTCCAGATCACCAGGGACCATGCCTTCTCTGTCCTTCTTGGGTGCTTCCAGGATGACTAACCCAAGGCTCCACATTTTCAAAGTCCAGTGCGTCCTCTCAGATTGACTGATCCATCCCGTACCCACCACTGTCACCCAGGGTGCTCCTGCAATTCCTACTCCTTGTTCATCCCTCAGCCAGATATCAGGGCATTACACTGGCGGAAGCTCCGAAAGCATAGAGAGCTGCCCCCCACCGTGTAGCTCTGTCCACCAGCAGGAATTCTAGTGTTACAGCAGATGCAACACTTTGCCAGCCAGAAATAACACAGATGCGGCCACAAATCTTCGTGCATACGGGGCATGGAGATTAGAACTTCAACAAAAATGAAGCAGAGACCGTGGAGGTCCAGCTGAGAAAACAGATCCATTCCTCCATGAGATCCCGCTTATATAAGGTACCAGGTAGCTCCACTAGTCAGTTCCCAGTCTCACTAATGCCCTCCCTAACAAGTTAGAAACATTCAAATTTGTTGGGACTGGAAATTTTGGTTATTTTGGCTGTATGTGGTGGTCCTGATTGGAGGAAAAAAAATCAGAAGTGACTTAATAACCATCTTTAATAATCATGAGGAAGATAATGAGAAGTGGTTGTCCAACTCAGAGATGTAGGGCAAAAGTACCAAATCAGCAGAGAAAGCATGAGATGTCAGTAAGTATGACGAATGTCCCTTCCACTATGCTACTATTCTTCATTTAAGTTACCTGCTAATTACCTAACACCATCTCATTTAAGAAAAATGTTTGGAAATAAGTCAATGGAGACATCATTGTACACAGAAAGTCATTAAGAAAAAGGGAGACAGTTGCTCTCAAAACAAAGGGGACCCATGGGGAAGGATTCCATAGTCTACATAAATAAACAAACGAAGAACTTTTCAAACAGTTCTGTCCATTTCCTTTACTGTGCACAAAGTCATTTCCTTAAATAGAATGCATTTATCTCTCCAAGACAGAAAACCATAATTTAATTAAAGTTAAAATGAAGAACTTAAGATTTGCTACATTGTTAGATCCCTTTGAAAGAGTTAAACGTTCCCCTGCTCAGATCTCCTTCTCATCCTGTGCTTCAAGATAAGTACTGGGAGATTTATGTGCCATGAATTTCCAATTACCCATCTCCACCAGCTGGGCTGTCAATCACCACCTGTCTTATCCTGGATGTCTTCACCACCCCCATTTCCTTGTTGTGTGCACAGAAACAAGCTCATTCTTCCAAGAAAGAGCTTACCACCAGGCTGGCAAATGCTGGTTTATTATGTCTAGCTTCTGCTGGACAGAATTTCTGACTCAAATTTCTGTCATCCCACCTTCTCAGCATATTCAAATAA
>JAQZBX010048614.1:0-20154 GCA_029593785.1 Cabassous unicinctus
AAAAAAAAAAAAAAAGATGTTGGGAAGGTTTTTTCTTTTAAAGGTTTATTTAATTTATTTATTTCTCCCCACCCCCCCATTGTTTGCATTTGCTGTGTCTGTCTTCCTTGTTTCTTTAGGAGGCTCTGGGAACTGAACCCAGAACCTCCGATGTGGGAAGGAGGCACCTAATTGCTTGAGCCACCTCCGTTCCCTGCTTGGTTGTGTCTCTCATTACGTTTTTCTTCTTGTGTGTCTTGTTGTGACATCTTGTCACGTCAGCTTGCTTGTGCTTGCCCATTGCACTAGCTCGCTGTCTTCTTTAGGAGGTACTAGGAACCTCACCAGGGACCTCCCATGTGTAGGCAGGAGCCCAATGGCTTAAGCCACATCTGCTTCCCTGGAAGGGTTTTAGAGAGCTATCACTGAAACTATGCAATCAGTAATTATCTGATTACTCAAAGCTGAACTTTTAAACAGTTAAATCTGAGGTTATTTAAACTATTCCAGGCCATAGAAATGAATGAGAATTTCCCTATTTTTTTATGAAGCCAGCATACCTTTATTTTAATAAATGGTATCAAAAAAACTAAAGAATTATATGTTATGATTCAATAGCTATGAAATCCAAATAAAATATTAGCAATTAGAATCTAATAGTAGCAATGATATTCTATGATTAAGCTCAAGTGTGTTTAATATCAGAAAATATGTCAACTTAATTATGTGAAATGATTAAAGAAAAAAGATTAAAGGAGGAAATTTGCATGATAATATATAAATCAGTTATTCATAACATAACCTTTAAATGAGAATAGAAGGAATCAATTAATATATAGACTATTTGTCAATTCCCAGTAACAAGTATATTAAGTGGTGAAACACTAAAACTGTTTAATGTTACGAACTAGATAGACTCTCTTCTAATATTATCATTAAACATTTTTTTATTATTTATAGCAAGTGCACCAAGATAAAAAATAAATAAATAAATAACTGGTATAAACTTTGGCAGATAGGTCAGAAAAGTAGTATTTCTGTTGATTTGCCACCCCTCAACCTGCTGTGCATTTAAGTTGTAGGCTTTAGAATAAATTGCTGCTTGATATCTGCAGTGTTTGAAATGCTAATTATCATATTATAATAACAGTCCTTCAGTTGTTTTTATTCTTAAATCTTTAGAGACTTGGCTATAAATAGAATAACCACAGGACTCCTGGGGAGAAATAATTCTCTAGACCCAGAGCTGTCATGATTTTCTCAAGTAACCTAAAAAACCCAGGGCAGGGAAGCGGATGGTGGCTCAAGCGATTGAGCTCCCACCTACCACATGGGAGGTCCTGGGTTTGGTTCCTGGTTTCCTCCTAAAGAAGATGAGCAAGACAGCGAGCTGGTGCGGCAAGCTGATGCAACAAGATGATGCAACAAGAGACACAAGGAGGGAAACAATGAGAGACCCAACAAAGCAGAGAGCAGATGTCACTCAAGTGATTAGGTGCCTCCCTCCCACATGGGAGGTCCCAGCTTCAGTTTCCGGTGCCTCCTAAAAAGGAAGCAACGAACAGACACAACAAGTGCAAACGATGAGGGGGTGGGGAGAAATAAATAAAATAAATCTTTAAAAAAAAAACCCAGGGCAAGGGTTGGGTTCATGGACAGGAGATTCCATTCTTTCTAAGGTAGGAATTGTTTCAGACTTTTTTTTTCTTTGTCAGATTTTTTGCAGTGACATCAATGAGAAATATATTTTAGATTTTGCCCCTATATAAAATAGAGTACTCTATACAGTTCTCTCTCTCTCACACACACACACGCACATACACACACCCCTAACATGTTTCTGTAAACAATTCTTACCTTTTCTAAAGAGATGCTATATATTAGTCAGCCAAAGGAGTGCTGATGCAAAATACCAGAAATCGACTGCTCTTTATAAAGGGTATTTATTTGGGGCAAAAGCTTACAGTTACAAGGCCCTCAACAGTCCAACTCAGGGTTGATTTCTCACCCAAAGTCATTTGCCATGTCTTGAAGCAAGATGGCAGATGATGTCTGCAAGGGTTCAGCCTTCCTCTTTCCTCTTGAAGCTCTGTGGGCCCAGCTTCTACTGATCTCAGTTGTAGGCAGGCATAGGGCTCAGCTGCTCTGTTTTCTTCAGCTGCAAACTATCAGGCACATGGTTCATCTCTCTTCCCAGGGCCGCAGGATCAAAGTCTTCTCCTTGTCTATGGAGTTCTCTCTCTTCCTCTGTGTATCTCTTTCTGTGTTCTCCTTGAGTGAATGTCTGTTTATATAGCCCACCAAGGGGGCCAGTACTCAACCCTGTACTCCTTAATTGCCCTAATAATGTGGTCGAATCAAAGCCCTAATCTTAACATAATCAAGTAAATGTAAAACCTTTGAATTTAATACAATCAAAGTATATCACACCCAGAGGAACAGACTAGTTTATGAACATAATCAATGTCTCTTTTTGGAATTCATAAATAATATAAAACTGCCACAGATTCATTCTGATCATTTGTTTTATTCCTATTTTTAAATGTTCCTTAAAATCCACTACATTGATATCACCACCCACAATTTGAAAAACAAATATGATTTTTAATCTTATATGCTTCAAAAAATTTAAATACACAAGATTAAAATTTTGTCTAGTAGTACCAACTTGAATGTGTTGATATACTCCAGTTTATAAATTATGAAAATTATTTTTTAAATTCTCAATTTTTATTTTAAAAAAGTCATACTTATGGGAAAATAACTTAGAACACTGGAAATATTTGGGATATATATTCTGAGGAAAATTGTTTTCCAGTTCTCTGGTTAATTTTGGAATTGTTATTGGCATGATCAAATGGTGTTGGTCTAAATTCATTCCTCTTCAAATATTTAATATTTGTTTTAAAATATTCACAATTTTTTTAAAGGCTAGGGAGTAAAGAGTTTATTAAGAAACAAGAAAAGTACACTGTCTGAGGCATGGCCCGCCGATGGGCTGCAGAGTGAGATGTGCTACTAAATAAAAATTTTTATTGTACACAGAAATCACCTTAGAAATTTTTGTGTTTTCTTGTGTTAATTAGCTTAGTCTTATCTTCACATTATTAATAAATAAGCAAATATAATATTTATTTCATCTCAGGAATACATATTAGATGGTTGGAGAAGCAAAACTTTCTCATATGAATTTGTTTTTCCAATACTTTCCTATTCAAGTATCATGCCACTTATTTTTTTTTCTTTTAAACACAACCTTCTTTTCTTTCTTTCTTTCTTTATTTATCCCCCTCTTGCTGCTTGTGTTTGCTGTGTCCATTTGCTGTGTGTCTTCTCTGTGTCTGCTTATCTCCCCCTTGCTGTGAGGTCTTGCTGCATCAGCCCACCGCACCGCGCAGGCCAGCCTGCTCTCACAAGGAGGCCCTGGGAAGCGAACCTGGGCCTCCCATATGGTAAACGGGAGCGCTATCAATTGAGCCACACCCGCTTCCCATCATGCCACTTATTTTAATGTAACTTTTCCAAAAGAAAGTGACTGAAATTCAGGAAATTAAAAAAAAACAAAACAGAAAATGTCTGACTAGTTAGGATATTTTCTGAACTCAGGTTATCTCTCTGTAAATCCACTGAGTACCTTGTTCACTTTAAACTTATGTTTATTATTAACTGTAGGATAATATTTAACTCTAACATATTTAATTCGACACTCCCTGGTCAGTGAATACTCTATACTTCCTTGATCTATTTCAAGGTATCACTATTTTTAAGCCAAGGAGACCAGGCACTAACAATCTTTTCATTTCCTTATTTAACAAACAGGGGTTCTTAAACAGGGGTCCATGGAAAGATTTCAGGGGGTCCGTGAGCTTGAACTGAAAAAAATCACTTCTTTATTTTCTCTGATCTCTAACTGAAATCTAGCATTTCCTTTACTTATGGATATATGCAGTAAATTCCAGTAGTATTCAATGGTTTTCAACTGCCTGGCAAAGGGGTCCGTGAAACAAAAAAGGTTAAGAACCCCTGTTCTAGAAGAATATTGTGTATCATTGACTTATTTAAATAATATTTTCCACCTACAGTCTTTTCCTCTTTTTTTATATATTTGGATTACACAATGTCAACTTTGAAAACCTCATTCATAACCTTGAGAGAAGGTGCATTTTTATTTTTTTAAATATAAGATAGCAACATCATAGAAAATTTTACACATGTAAAACTGGAGGGTAATTGGTGAAAATAAAAATTTTCTGTTGTGTAATTTCATGTTTTAGAAAAATGAGATAAAAAAAATTATACATATATTTTACAAATATTAACTCACCCATAGAGTAGTGATTTAAATTTAAATTCTATGTCCAAGTGGAGAATTGGGCAAAACCCCTTCTCTCCTATAACAACAACTCTAAAATGCTCTAAAAATGTTCATTCTTGAAGGACCCCAGCTGTCAAGAGTTTGGATCTGCCAGACCTAGAGCTCGTTCAGCTCAGTTCCATTCCATAAACATTTACTCAGAGCAAGCACCTTATGTGCCAGGTATTAAAACCTGCTCTGTATGTCCAAAGAGAAACAAGACTTGGTCCTGAGCCCTCAGTGAACTCACAGACATATAAATAAAGCATTCAATATTATATAGAATGTACTAAGATAGAGATCTGCTCAGGACATTCCCTGTGGACACTAAATCCAATATAAGGGTAGATTTAAGTATAATGTTAATGTTTATTAGGGTCAACCAATCAATGAAAATAATTAGCTTTAAATTATGGCCAATTTAGGATTAATTTGTAAAAACACAATTTTACAGATTTTAAACACTATTAATTTTTTGTTGTATTTTCCAGACTGTTTAATTACACTTTAGAGAATTGACCTTTCAGAATTGTCACCGAATTCTTCAAGCAGGTTATCTATTTATAACAAATAAATTAAACAAGTGGAGATAAATGGTTTCCTTTATCCAAATTTAAGTCAAGGTTTTTTTTTTAAAAAGAGTTAACACTTTTCTCTTGCCCAAATATATTTATAAAATTTTCAAGCATTTAACAATTTAAAGATTATATGTGAATGTATTATTTTAAATGCAGTTGTTATTTATATTATTTAACATGGCCATTCATAATAATTTATGTTTGTAGAGCTCCTTGCAGTTTTCAGAATGCTTCCGTTTTTGCATTATCTTATTTAATCCTTCCCCTGTGAAGGAGGCTTTAATATCATGTCTATTCTATTGATGAGTAAATTGAGTCTCAGCAAGATTAAGTGACCTGTATAGGTCACAGTCCTGGAACCTGGTTCTCCATTGCTGGTGTCACACTTCTCAGTTGGTGTTAAGATGAGTTTTAATCTAATTCTGTTTCTCTAGAATGGCCTTCACTCGTTTGTTTTTTTATCATTTCTACAATTTGGTTAAGTTACATTTGGCTCTACTAGTCTGAAAAAATGACTCTGCTCTGTCCTTCAAATTACCAGAGTTGTGCTAAAGGTTGTAGGATATGGCAAATTAGAATATTATTAAAGACAGTTCAATGAAAGCATTTGGGGTGATGATCTTACATTTGTGCTATTGTTTTCAGTTTAAAGTATATTGCTGCTAGAACAACTCAGAGGAACTAGCTGGGAGTTTAAGAAAAACTATAGGGAAGCAGATGCAGCTGAAGTGGTTGAGTGCCTGCTTCCCATGTACGAGGTCCTGGGTTCAGTCCCCAGTACTTCTTAATTATAGTGAAATCTGTAGAAGCTAGATGTTAAGTGATGTGTGGTAATTTGGGGAATTTTTTTTTAAAGTATCTATTGATAAATGACATTTCTTCTTTACTTTTAGTCCTTTATATTGAAAAATTCCTAAAAAGCTTACTTTCTAGAGTGAGTTGAGAAGGGCAAAAATAATTGACTCTTTTTATAGAAATGACTTATAATTTTACAGTGATTACATAAAACATCCATTTTTCATGATAAAGTATGGTAGATGCAGATGTTGATGGTGTATGAGTTGAAAGAAAAATCATAAGGGTACCTCTTTTGGACCTGCTTCCTTTAAATAAAGGAAATAATTTCCTTTATTTCCCTAAAATTTCCAGAGGATTATCATCAGTGCAGAATGGTAAATAACTGGAGAAATTGACTAAAACTTCTTTTAGAAGTTATAGAATTGTAAATACCTTGCGTTTTTTTTTTTCATTAAATAAACATCTGTAAAATGAGGATAATGATAGAACTTCTCAGAATCAGTTGGGGTTCTTGGTTGAAAGCAACAGAAATGAACTCTGGCTAACTTATGCAGAAAAATAATGTATTGGAAGGATATCACTGGGAATGGGGGAGAGTGAGGTGTATAAAGTGTGCAGTGCCATCCATTTAGGATGTCACTGTTAGTACTGCCACAACCAGACCCTGGCTGCCAAATCTTAATGGATGGCAAGGCCAAATTCTGTAGGGCAGGCTGCAAGTTGGAAACTTAGTGAAAGTGACACTGACTTCCCCAAGAGAAGCTAAAAGTTGGGAATTCCAAATAAGTTGATGAATTTCCTAGGAGAAACTGACAGTCTGAAGTAGACATTCTGAAGACAGAAATTTTTTCTGACTGCTGAAATCCACTGTCTCAATTTAAGGCCTCCAACTGATTGGATGAAGAGAATCCTCTCATTGCTAAAGGCAATCTCCTTTGTTGATTCTAGATGTCAAAAGGTGAAGATGCCATCAACAGACTAATGATTTAAATCCATCCACAAAATACCCTCACAACAACAATCAGGCCAGTGCTTGCTTGACAGTGCCTACTCTTATAACTATTGAATGAATAGGACAGATGACTGAACAAATAGCAAGAAAGCTGACAATTCTAAGAAATTGCATTTACTCCTGCCATTAGTCAGGACATTATAGGACATTATATCTTAGACAAGCTGACACATGAAATTAACCATCATAGTACCTACAAATATTTAATTTGATCAAAGCTGAGAAAGTCACAAATATAAATACAGAATGAATTGCTCAGATGAATTTTGGGAGCAAATGACAAAATTAAAAGCACCCTGAATAATGGCAGGAGTAAATGCAATTTCTTAGAATTGTCAACTTTCTTGCTATTTGTTCAGTCATCTGTCCTATTCATTCAATAGTTATAAGGGTAGTTATAAGGTAGAGTAGTGCCTACTCTGTCAGAGTGACTGAGCTTGGCATTAGGAACACAAAGACAAAAAAGTCCTCTACCCTCCCTTCAAGAAGCTTATAGTACAGTTGAGGGATAGTTATAAACTGAATTAACAGTGAAATAAGCATTGGAAGAGCTGTGTGCAATGGGTGCTAAGAGAGTGATGGAAAAGAGCACTGAATTGCCACTAGGTTTTGGAATAAGAGGGTTTAGGGAAAACTTCTTGGAGAGCACACATGGGCTTTGTTCTAAAGGATTAATTGGACTTAGCCTGGCAATATTCCAACATGATATATAGCATAGCTGTCTGTTTTGGCTGGGACATGCAGGCACTTCAAAATGACTTGAATGTAATGAACAACATATGGAGAAAGGTAAGGGGTAGAAATGAGGATGGGCAGGTAAGCAGGGCTAGTACTGTGGTCCAAAATCAAGTGACTCCAAAGACAAGCAGGTACTGTGTGAAGAAATCTGATTGGTGTAGGACATCCTTGTGAGGTTTGTAATAAACTGGAGACTGCAGGACTAATGGAAGGGCATTCAAATAAAAAAAACCAAAGACCTTCGCCATCCTAGCTAAACAAAAACAGCCAGTTTGTAACTAATAAAGCTAAATAAAAAATGGTCTTATAAACCATCTCAAGGGGTTTGGACTTTATACAAAGGGCAGTGGAGTGCCACTATAGGATATTAGAGGAGCAGATAATCAGATTTTTCTCTTATAAAGGGTAAATCTAGTGGCATTGTGGAGATTGGATTGGAAGGGGAAAAGATTGCAGCCTGGGAAACTGGTTAGGTGGCTAAGGCAGTTGGCAAGAACTGTGATGTGATGGAGTCCGGTTTTAGTTTCTCTGGCTGCTCCGGAACCACTACATGGTATTTACTTGAGCAGAACATGGTCTGAAATAAGGTAATGGTCATGGCGATGAAGAGAAATTGGATACATTAGAAATAATATATGGAATTTATGCTCCCCAGTGTTACAGAGTTAGATTCATTTACAGTTTCCCTGCACGTGGCTCTTCTGCCCCTTTTTCTTGATCCTATAATTAGCACTATACTTCTTAAATATATGTCCCAGAGACTTAAATCTTGGTCTGTTCATGTGCCTGTTGAGCCCTGAATCTCAGCAGTTGCAACACCTACTCTCCAGTTCATTGGACTCACCCAGGACAACTAACAAAGAGATGATGGTGGACAACGACCATCCCAAGGAACGGACAGTGTCTGCAACTACAAGCAAGATAGTTCCATCAATCTGTCTCATGGGACCTAAGCCCCTCTCAGTTAGAACAGAGTGGGCATCACCATCCCCAAATCCTCAAGACTGGGGAATGAACAATGGACTAAAGTAGACATTATTATTCTACTACAGACTTATCATGCTAGCAATAGAAGAACTTTTATCATTGATATAAAGGCAGTGGCCACCAGAGGTTCTGAGGGGAGGGAGAGGGAAGATTAGATGTAACATGGGGGCATTTTCAGGACATTGAAATTGTCCTGCATGACACTGCAATGATGAATACAGGCCATTATACATTTTATCATATCCTAGAAAATTGTGCTGGGCAGAGTGTAAACTATAGACCCTGGTTAGTAGCAATGCAGCAGTATGTGTTCATCAGTTGTAACAAATGTACCACCCTAATGAAGGATGTTGTTAATGTGGGAAAGTGTGAGAGGAGCAGGGTGTGGGGAATATGGGAATCCCCTATATTTATGTAGCATTTATGTAATCTAAACTTCTTTAAAAAAAATACTGTTATTAAAACACACACACACACACACACACACACACACAAGAAATTAAATGGTGCTACAAGCAAAGGGTCTCTCAATAATTGACTGGAAATGAGGGGCAGACAGAAAAGGCCCAGGTTTCAGCCACAAAATTGGTTAGTCCTGAAGTACTGTCAGATGTATCTGCTTCTATTAGTCTGCAGAGGCCTTTTAATCTTAAAACCAAAATGAGGTCACACAACTGAAGTGAAACACAGGGATTATTTGCTTCTTTCTTTTTCTTCTTTTAAATTCTTTTTGAAATCTAGAGTTTTATATACTTATGATTTGCCTCCTGGCAATGTGGAATTAAATTTCTGAGATTGTGGCAAATTATTTCCTTTCTTGGTTTTCTCTTCCTCTTTCTTACTTCTCTATTTTATTTTTTAAAATATTATGCTAAAATAACTTCTTTCAAGAGAATTGTGAAGTATCTGGATATCTGAACCCTGTCTCTTCTTCCGAATCTTCGGGATTTCCTGAAGTTGCTACTTGGCAATGTTAAAGGGAAAAAGTGTAATGCCGTGTGTACATACTGTAGCTTTTTTTCAGCTAAACATTTAGCAATTATAATCAATAATCATCCCATTTTCTTAAAAGAAGCTTCTTTCAATCTTAAAGACGATATGTTTTCATCATATAATTAAAATTTGCACAGCTACTTCATATTTAATTTTAAAATACGATTCACAGATACATCACTTGAAAAATAAACAGTAAAAATCTAACACCAGAGGAGCTCCGGGCTCTAATAAGTAAATGCGAGGCAAAGAAATGCAAACTTTCCTTCTCAGGCCCTTTCTCCGCTAAAGCAGAAAAGCAAGTTTGTTGCGAAGGAAGATTACTCCCTTCATTGGACTGTCCAGCCAAAGCAGAGCCGGACTTGAGGCGCGTTTGTAGTCGTTCTTTTCTCTCCGACAACGTAGACCTACTGCCGCCGGCAGAGGCGCGAAACCGAGCACCCCGCGGTCCTCGACCCCTCTCTGAACAGCTCTTTTCTCTCTCCTTGAGCTGATTCTTGCAGCTTAAGGCTGCAAGATACCGGACTGCGCAGTCATTGTATCTAGTCTGGAAGGGACCGGCATTCCCGGGGCTGGAAACAATAACCGTTTCTCAGAGGGAGAACAAGACTCTCAGGCTGGCCAGGGGCGGCCCCTAGCCGTACTGCAACACCCCTACCCGAATCCCGCAGGATCCTTGCCGCCGGCCGGGCCGCAAGGCGGGGGAGGGGCGGCGCGGCGCGGCCTCGGCCCCGAGTGCGCCCCCTCCCGGCCCGCCCCGGTCCGCGGCGCCCCCGCCCCTTCGGGCGCTCCGTAGCGGTGACGTGCGAGGCGGCGGGGCCGGGGACTCGGCTGGGCGCCGGTCGCGGGCGGAGACGGACCCGAGATCTGTCCGAGCAGGAAGCGAGCAGGACCTGGCTGCCGCCGCCCTGTCCCTGTGCTCGTTCGCGTGATCGTCCTCCTCCCTCGTCCTCATCAGCTCTCATCCCCGCCGTCCAGCCTCACTGGCGACAGGTAGCCCCGCCGCCGCACACCTGCCTCCGCGCTCGCACCGGTGAGTGTCCGGGAGTCCCCGCTGTGGGAGCGGCAGCGCTGGGGCCTCGCTTTGGGTTCTCCTTGGGCCGCCCCAGGGCCGCCCCAGGGCCGCGGGCTCGTTTCACCTTCCGAGGACGCACGTGGGCCAAGCAGGTGGTAGGTGGGCCCGGCTGGCGGCTGGGTCCGGACTACGGCGACTTGCGGTGGTATCAGAGGTGGCTCTCGTTTCCACAGAAAGACAATGAGACTCTTTTTTTCCCTGGGTTTATCATCACCAAGATAACTTTGTGTTTCTTTTCTGACTCCCAGGTAGAGGCAGAGCACTCAGATGTCCAACTCTGACTTGGACCCTCCGTGATAGTTTTTTTTAAACAAACCTAAAAGTCACTGCAGGAAGAGTGCAGTCTATTCTGGGACGTGAGGATCAGCTGCTATCATTATCATTATCATTATGTAGGAGACTAGGTTGGGAATTTCTAAAACTGTATTTTCAGCCTCTAGATAATCCAGTATCTTGAATATGTTAATTCACGTAGGTGGTACTGAGTCTTTTATATGTTAATTTCCAAAACTCCTTAAAAAGATTAAAATGCTTAAGCGCTGGGATTTTAATTTTAAATAGGTAATACTTTGATAGTTATTACTAGAGCGCCCGTGTCAGAAGTATTTCTATACAGCTTCAGAAGACATGTCACATTTAATCTCACATAAAGTATGTGATGAAGGGATGCTTAAATCCGAATCCATAAACACTAGTGGGGAAATAGCAACGCTGTCCAAGCTTTACTACTGTGCATGGTAAATAAAAGTTTGTTTTGTTTTTATGCTCTGATGGTGTAGATACAGTATATCTAAATACAGTCACGGGTTGAAAGTTTTAAAAATTATTATTCTTAAGGTTTAGCAGAAACTATCTTCATGCCATAAAAATGTGGTTCTTGAACTTGGGATGGTAATGGTCATGGTGCAAAGGTTGGCAGCAAAATACCATTTCTGTACAAATTAACTGAACTTCATAGATGTCTTGGGTTGTGGTTTTCCAGTTGGAAATTGTCTAGTGAAATTACCTTGCTGCCTTTATCATTAATTTTAGAAACACCACAAATGTTAAAAGTGGGCTATAGCTAGCAATGCAACCGTTCAAAATAGCTCATTGACTTTTAAAATCTGGCTTATTTTGAGTATTTTCAGTTGCCCAAGAATTACATGTAGAAGTGGTAAACAGAAGTCATTTTTATCGTAAGCAGATTTGTCCTTACATTTGTATGCTCTATTTGACATGCTGTTTATTGTTCTCAGCTTTTTTAGTTACATTTTTGTTTTCAAAAATTAATTTTAAAAGACAGTAATCGAAGTTACTAAAGACTTTAAAAAAAGATCACCATTAAAAAAACTCTATATAATATGTAATGTAAAACGATGTATGTAAAATATATTCTTCATTAGTCCTAGAAACATGAGTAAGAAAAATGTAGTGAGCTTCTGAAATATTTAATGTAAATTAATGCAAGGCATTACAAACAGTTCATATATGAACTTTCCACGGTAGTTAAATCATAACCCATGAGGCTTATCTGAAATGGATTTTTTCCCTGTTTATGTTTATGTGACCAAGTTTTAAAATAACATTCACCAGGAAATCTGAGAGAGGCTGGAGGCTCTTTTCTCATCCTGTTGTGACTTTGCCTGGAGTCTGTGGTGTATCATGTAGCCCATTGTTTAGACAACTGGGCTCTATCTGAGTTCTAAAATATAGCTTTCTTCATAAAGTTTTAAAGGTTTTGACCATATGAGGTTTGAATACAAGCACTCCCGACATGTAAAAAAAAATTAACCACTTCACTGTCTGTTGATTGTTGAGGTTTCATCTTTGATTTGTAAAATGTCAGTTATAAAAGGGATTTTTAACCTCTGAATTTTTCAATTCCATATATTAAAATATCTTATTTTAAAATTAAAGACTGAAAAAAAGATGGACAAGTTTAATTAACTCTTGCACAGTTTGTCATCCTCATAATGAGATACTTCATAATAATTTGTATGCTGGCCCTTAAGTAGTGTAAAAATGTGGACCATTTATTAGATATCTGCCATACTGCAAACACTGAGGTGCTTGATCTTGGTGGTCTCATCCTTCTTTTACACATGAGGAAACTTAGGCTAGGAGAGTTAAATGCTTCAGAAGGGCAAAGTCTGGATTCACACCCGAATCTGTTGCCCCTGAAGCCTCTGTTCTTTCCACCAGGCCAGGTTGCATTGATTTCAGTTCTCTTGGTAGATTGTTCAAATAAACCTGCAGAACTGGTATTGTGATAAAGAATGTAACTGGAGGTTTGAAGAAGGCTCCCAGGAGCAGATGTGATAGGCCGTAAGTGTGGCTTTGGAACTAATTTAGAATTCTGTGTCTGTTTCTTCATTCTTAAGTTGACAGCCTTCAACAGTGACATCATGTTGCTTTATCAATTCTAGTGTAGTCCTAGAATGTTTTACAGATTGTAGCGCTTTATAGGAACTAGAACTAGACTAGAATCTAATACTGATTTTCGTTGTAGCTAAAATGAGTAGTATAAAGTCCCTGGTTAGGATCGAACTTTAAAGTTTTGTGCAAATTGTCCATAAATGCTGTTGCTGTCTTTTTGATATTACATGATTAACTCAGATCTCAGGAAAAAGCCTTGTTTTCATATTATGATTAAATTATTGCGTGTTCTATTAGGACAAATCCTTTTTATGTCCCATATTTATTTTAGGAATGTTCCTTGAGCTGTAATAGAGATAAAGAATAAAAATGAACATATAAAGTTGATAATTTGTAACAAACTAAATGTCATATGTTTCACTAGTGGAATGGAATTGAGTAAATGAGCAGAAAGCTGTAGGAAAGCTGAGTTTGGTGGCTAGATTTTTACAAGGTGGTTTCATTATTTGGTTTGAACAGTTAAGAATTTTGCATCTTATAGATATCACATTCAACTGTAAATACAAAACCATCATCCAGAGGGTTAATATAAATTATTAATGGTTGATTTGTGGATACATCTCCTTTGTGTGTGTGTGTGTGTGTGTGTCTAATCAGGAACTAACTAGAAAAAAAAACCAAAACTAACTAGAATTAGTTAAGCCTCTAAATGTCTTTTTTTGTGGAATTATACAATATTTTGAGGAACCAGGATCTTGTACATTTAAAACATTTATGCTTTTACTTGACAAATTTTAGTGGACTGTTAATAACACTAAAAATAAGTGCTAAATATTATAATGTTTTTTTATTTATGGTTTTCAAAAATAAACTTTTTTTCTTATTGAGGGATATAAGAATGAGAAATGACCATAAGCAAACCAAAAGTTCTCCCCACAAGTACTGAAGTTTAGAAAGCAAAATCAGAATAAGAAGTCTGGCATCTTAAGAAATCTTGCTAGTATTAAAGAGAGGGAAAATAATTTTCTATGTAGAAAGCATGTCCCAAGTGAAACCAAAATACTGAAGCACATTCCTTCAGTGTATATTCACATAGAATTAAGCATCCATGCTGAGTAATGTGTACAAAGGAAGGTGGTGTCCTGGCAAAAACAGGCATCTTTTGTATAGGTTACGTCACTTGTTATTTTATTTGAAAGTAACCTACTCATTAACCTTTACAAGGTAAGGTATTCCTTGTCGCAGAATTTTGGTTTCTAGTATATGTAGATAAGTATCTTTTCAACAAATACTTACTGCTGGCCTGCTGTGTTAGAGATAGGACCATAGTTGTGAACTGGTTCCTTCTTGTATTGGCAGCTCTTTGGATCTTGGCAATAGGAAGAGCGGCAGAGACATAAAAAGATAAATAAATAAAAATTATCCATTTAAAATCTGGAGATGTTTATGTCAGAAGTTAAAACCTTATATTAATTTACTGTTTTGGAAATCATTTTATGTACATTTGGTCTTTAAAACAACTTGATGAGGTAGGTGTGGTAAATTTCTTCCTATTCTGCAGATAAGAAAATTGAGACTCAAAAAATTAAGTAATTTGTTTAAGGTCACATAGTTTCTTAGTGGCATAGCTGAAAATGGAACCTCTATTTGTAAATTCCCAAAGTAGTGGTCTCCCTACCCTAGAACATCTCTGCTTCCTTGGTGTCGGTTAGGGTTAGCCTCTTAGCAGTGACTTATTTCATCTTATGACTTTAATTCTTATGGTTCAGAAACTTCAAAATTTACAGTTTTGTTTTCTTATTAATGGAAGGTAGAGGATGAGCATGACACATCATTATGGAACAACTTTAACATTTTTATTAGATTAATGGAACTGAGGATGTTAACTTTTCTAGTTGGAGAGCTTTTAAAGAAAAGTAAAAAAATTTGTTAAAAAAGAAAGAAGAATGTTCTGGGGGAATTTTGAAAATAACTTTTAGTACTAGCACACTGGTATTGATTTTGATGATTTTACTTGTCTTCGTAAAGAATCACTGAAAAGGTAAGGTGTGAGACTGTGTTGGCCATGTCATTTAACAAATATTTGAGTGCCTACCATTTGCTAGGCAGTGTTCTAAGGGTTCTAAGGGACACAATGATAAATGAGACAGACATTTTACTGTTGTTTTGAATTAAGTTAATTATAGACTCTTGGTACTAGTATATAATCAACAGGGCTGACCCTGAAGTTGGGAAATAGTTGTCAAAGTGGTGTGACTTGAGGGTTCCTAAACGACTCATTTGCTTTAAAATACGCAGTCTACTACCCTGGCCTTCATTCTGCTGGACACTCTCCTTGGGTTACAGTACTCTTACCAATCTGTGATAAATATGAGTATGCTCCATCTTTTGTCATAGTCTCAGAAAACATGGTGGAGAGGAAATAAGTGAGACCTAGGACACATATGTTGCTGTTACAAGAGGAGTTGGTAAAGTATAATTTTGATAGCAGTACTATTTATTGAGTGCTCACTATGTGTCAGGTACTATGCCAGGCAAGTTCTTTATGTACATTAGCTCAGTAAATCACTCTGTCACCTCAGTGAGGCTGGTTTTATGAACCTCATTTTACGGATTAGAAAACTGAGGCACAGAGATGTTAAATTCGCCCAAGATCACAGCCAACACTTAGCAGTGCTGAATTTGGATCCAGGTCTATCTGATGCTGAAGCCCTCATCGTGCTTAGCACATAGTAGGAACTCAGGTGAAAAGAGTGAACATATGCTTACAAACTTGTGAAGCTCTACCAATAGGTGATAGCAGACTTGTAGGCGGAAGGCTTTGGTGAGGGAGTGGAGGGTGGGGAAGAGTCTAGAGTGAGCAAGTTGGGTGAGTTGTGACTGGTAGGGAGTGTAATTTTTTGACTGCCTGCTTGGCCTGAGGTCTTGATCCTCCTGGTGACAGTCTTGGGACTTCATTGTTGCATTCATGCACAAGTGCTTGCTGTCCAGCTCAAGGGTGAGAGGACAGGCAGTCCTGAGGTAATCCTGGCTTTGCCCATTCATTGCCTTCGTCAAATTAGTTTCTCTCTGGACTTCTTCAGTTTTCTTTTCTATGAAGTGGAAGCAATAATATTACCTACATGGGGTGGTTCCTGTGAGGATTGACCTAGATAATAATATCTGTGAAGCACATATCACACTGCCTGGCACATGTTTAGTATGCATTATTCTTGTTACTTGTTGGGTTTTTTGTCATGTTTAATGTGGTATTTTCATCGAAAAGAAAAAAAACCCCATTATATTAGGAATTTGAGTGGAATTTTGAAGGTGGTCAATTTTAAGGAGACTTAGATTTAGGTGTGCATCAAAATTACCTGGAGAGGGGAGCGGATGTGGCCTGTGGCTCAAGTGGTTGAACCCCTGCTTCCCACATGGGTGGTCCCGGGTTCAGTCCCAAGTGCCTCCTAAAAACAAAAAAACAAACAACAAGCAAACAAACGAAAAAACCAACTCAGAGGAGCCGATGTGGCTCAGTGGTTGAGCACCGGCTTCCCACATACAAGGTCTGGAATCCCCGGCCCTGGTACCTAAAAAAAAAAAAAAAAAAAAAAAATTATCTGGAGAATTGGAGAACTGGCAAAAACACCTCAGAATGGTGTGGTGAGGCCTAGGTATTAGCATTTTAACAAGCTTCTCTGTTGATTTACATCTACACCAAAATTTGAGAACCACTGCTTTAAACCTTTTCTTCCTCTTGTTCTTCGGAAGGGCTTCAACAGTAACAGCAAAAAATTGTTTGGATTAACCAGCTAGTGTATGGTAGAAGGAGGAAAGATATCAGTTACCAGAATCTCTTCACTGATTTTTTGAAAAGCTTGTTTGGGGCTTATAGCTTTTATATTAAGAGGACAGGGCAGTGTTAAATTTCAGACCTAAATTTAATCGTAATGTTTCAAGGTTATAAACTAGCTTCATTTCGAAGTGAGCTAGTTATATTTAAATTTTAAACAATTATGTCAATAACAATAATGTAAGAATACATGTTTGTACGGCTCTTAAGACATTTTTTTTTTTAAAACAACAACAACAACAACAACATTTAAATTGGATTTCTTTAGATAGTATGCTGTTTTTCAATAACCAGACTTGGTATTGTTAGTCTTACTAGGTAGGGTCCTAGCAAGAAAGAGATTTCATCCTTTATGGTTCAAATGAAGGGACTCTTTACAGAGGTTAGGGAACAAACAAGGGGTGGTGAAGCACCCTGGGACTAGCAACCCCAGAAACCTTTAATTCTCCACAGATTACCAAACCCAGAGAGCTGGTATTGCGGAGGGGGACCTGTGGGAGCTGTGGCTTTGAGGCAGGTTGGGGAGGGGGAAGAAGTTCCTCCCTCTGCCTTTGGATCTCACTGCTAGAACCCAACATTGCTGAAGCCCATCTGGGAGGCAGGTAACGATCTCTGTAGGCTTATCCTCCCAGGGCAGGAGCAGCTCAGAGAAGGAACTTGGGGTAGAATGGAGCAAATGGAGAAAAACTGGGACATTAATTAGAACCTTTGGGAATTTGTAGCATTTCCTTGGGGCGTTTTACATAACTTTTAGCATCGTGATACATTGGCAAAATACTTGGGTCTGCTTGTTTTATATATGCTTTTAGAACATAGTTAATCCATGTTTTCATTGAAGTGAACAATTATTTTAGGAACTTTTGATGATTCTTATAACCCAATGAGAAAAATAAACTAGGACTGTTAACATAAAGCACTTTTATTAATATATTATTAAACCTTGATGAGGTATTTTGCTTCTTTAGGTAGTCTTCGTTTAATGGAATGTCATTTCATTAAGAAAAATCTTTTAATGACTAAATTTAAAACATGTTTGGCGAGAAAAGGTAACTAATTCTTTGTCTTCTGGAATTTATACTCCCTATTCTCGTGGACTTTCTTGATAGCAAAAACACTAGAACATCGTCTAGATGTGATAGCAGCTAATAGATGTAAAACTTGTGAAATAATTTTTTAAAAATCTTAAGCCCCCCTTTTTAAAAGAACTTTTTATTTTGAAATAATTTCATACTTACAGGACAGTTGCAAAAATAATACAAACCCATACAGAAGAACTCCAGTATTACCAATTTTAACATTTTGCCACCTTTGCCATGCCATTCTACCTACCTACCTACCTACCTACTTACCTGTCTTCTGAATATTTGCGAGCAGGTTGAACATATCACACTCCTTGAACACATTATACTTCCATGTACCTTTCCTATGAGCAAAGATATTCATGTTTGTGATCACCTTTAGTGCAGGTTCAAGTTAAAGAAATTTAACATTGACATAAAGCTTAGATTATATATTTCAGTTTTTTCTTATTTCCTACTAATGTCTGAGCCTTTTCTCCTCCATTCTTAGATCTCATCCAGTGTCATGTATTCCATTTAATTGTCATTATCTCTTTAGTTTCTCTTTCTTTCTTTTTTTAATTATGTAAACATAAATTTTCCCATTCCAACCCCTCCCAAGCATACCACTCAGTGGGATTAATCACATTCAACATTCATGTGATCCATTACTAGAACTTTCCTTTCACCCCAAACAGAAACCTTTTTTGCATTAAATCTCCATTCCCTCTGTCCCCCACTCCTGGTAACCTGTACTCTACTTTTTGTTTCTGTGAGTTTGCATATTCTCTGATATTTTCTTTGTGGTTACCATACCATGGGGCTTAAATTCAAAATCCTAAATTTATAACAATTTCGTTTGCTTTGATACAAATTTAACTTCACACACTATATTCCTATACACCCACATCCCCTTTATGTAGTTCTTGTCACGAATTATATGTTTGTACATTATGAGTCCAAAATCATTGATTTATCATTACATTTTATTCATTTGTCTTTTAAATCCTGATAGAAGTAAAAAGTGGAGTTACAAATAAAAAATACAGTAGTACTGGTATTTTTATTTACCCATGTTATCGCTACTGGAGATCTTTATTTATTTTTTTAATTAAAAAAGGAATTTGTTTGTTGAGGGCAAGAGAATGCAAACAATATAAAATCAAAAGCTTATCTAGCATTTAACTGCCTTTTCTTCCTCTACTTGTCAAATGAGAGTTGGATTTTATTGTACATTTTCTAAGGGCCCCGATCTACTATGAAATCCTTATGCAGAGGGAAGCTGTAGGGCAGATTCCTTAAGTGACTCTTGGGATAATTCTTAGGAGGGTGGGGAAATTAATTCCTCAATTCTGCCTACTTTCCCTTCTGCTTCATATGTATTACAAATATGTCATTGCATACAACGGTGAGCCCAGCAATTAGGGAAAAGAAGCTTTGGAAGCTCACTCTGCTATCTCAACACTGGTCCAGATCCTTCATTATTTTCTTTACAGCCAGAGGGTCTTTTTGATTTTCCAAACATTCAGGGAACTCCTTTTCCATGAGTACTCTCAAGTCCTCCTTTGTTAAGTAGCCTTTATCCCTGGCAAATTTGTGAAACATAAACATCATAGTTTCTATGGCATGTTCCATTAGAGATGGCATTTGATGAGGTCTGTTGAAACCTTGGCCAGGAGGCACGGCCCGGATGCTCGGGGAGCTGGGATGCGGAGCCAGTGAGCAGCGTGTGGTGGGCTCGGCACATTAGCACGTGGGGGTGGGTGGGCAGGGGAGGAGGCGTGGGTCCCACGCCGGCAGCTGAGATCTTTATTTCTTCTTGTGGTATCAGTCACTTGTCAGTTGCCATTTCAACCTGCAGCACTCCCTTTAGCATTTCTTTTTTTCTTTTTTTTTTTAAATTGACTTAATTTTTTTCTTTTTGGTGTACGGTTTTATGAGATATCCCCCTCCTGCTGTCTGTGTCTATTCGCTGGGTGTCTATTCTTCTGTGCCTTATCTTCAAGTTCACTGATTCTTCTGCCATCTCCAGTCTGCTGTTGAACCTCTCTAGGGAAATTTAATTTCTGTTACTGTAGTCTTCAGCTCTGGTTCCTTTTCATAATTTCCATCTCTCTATTGATATTTTCTTTGCTTTCATTTATTGTTTTCCTGATATCCTTTAGTTCTTTGTCCATGTTTTCCTTTAGCTCTTTGGGCATATTTAGAACAAAGGTTTAAAACTCTTTGTCTAGAATATCCCAGGTCTGATCCTCCTCACTGATGGTTTCTAATGCTTTAATCTTCTTCTTTGCCTGGACCATCGCCTCCTGTTCCTTTGTATGTTTTGCTATCTTTTGTTGAAACTGGACATTTTGATATTTTCATGTGTTATCCCTGGAATTTAGATGCT
>JAQZBX010048615.1:0-20153 GCA_029593785.1 Cabassous unicinctus
AAAAAAAAAAAAAAAAAAAAGGCTGGTCTGGACCTACTAAATTGAAACCACAATCCACTCTTGGGTTGCAGTCCTAAACTTGAAAAACACTCGTCTAGTTCACTACAAGGAAGCAGAAGTGGAGTTGCAAAAGCAACAACAAACACTTCAGACTTCGTGATGTAGGCAGGGCTTAGTACTTTCTCACTTTTTCCAAGTTCAACAGAATGTCATATAAACCAAACCATCCACTTGGATGGTACCAGGCATTCAAAAGTGATTGCAGGCTTCAGTTATGAGCCTTAATGGTTTCCCCTGCCTTAGATCTGAACAGGAAATGTTGCCTCCATAGGAATGATCCTCTCTAAACCTTCAGCGTTAGGCAAAATAATGAAGTAAGCAGAGTGTGTGCTCAGCAAAGCCACTTGCCATGCCCCCAGCCACATCCTCTCTGCAAGGGCTTCAAAGCTCCCCCTTCCCCTTCTCTCCCTACTCACTCACATTAAACACCCTAAGGGGTGGGGGGGGAGGGGTTATTTTTAAAACACTCAAGTATTGTCTAATCGTCCATACTGTGATTTAATAAATGCTTATGACTTAGATGCACTTACAGAAGCCCCACCTCTGTTTTCTCCCCTCCCTTCAATTTTCTTCAAGACATTTCTCACGCCCCTCCCCCACACCTGTTACCAAGCTTCTCTTTCTCCCTCACTCTCCTTCGCTCTCTTCCTTCCTTCCTCTTCTGTCTTCACTTCCATCTTCTGGAAGAGGGGAATGGGACAGTGGATGTATCCATCTTCACTCTACCCACTGCAATGCTCTTTTTCTTAGGGGATTATTTCTTTGGCTAAAACAACGCACGCTTTGCAAAGACTTTTTCCAAGGAGAGTGATGAAACACCAGATCTGAAGCGGTTATGTGTTATTAATAAAGTGTGCTTGTTGTCCAAGGGATCACCTTTCTGTCCATTTCAGCAGTCTGAAATCCTAGGAGAAGAGTCTACTCAAGGCAGAAAGGGATCTGAAAGAAGAGTGGCTGAGTATGGCAGTAAGGACAGGGAAGATAAAGCAAAAGCCTGGGTTTCCCACCTGCCACTGATGCTGGAATATTTTGCTGGTCTATTTCCCTGGTAGGCCTCCCCCCAGTATAGGCATCTCTCATTGAGTCAGACAACAAATATTTATTGAGTACCTACTATGTGCCGGGGAATCACTCTAGGATTTAGGGCTGTAAACAAGATAAGGTCCCTGCCTCCATGGAGTTTCCATTATGGTAGGGAGATAGACAATAATCAAAGAAATAAATGAATATACAATGTTAGTGGGTAATACTTGCTAAGGGGAAAAATTAAGTAAGGGGACCGGTGAGTGCCTAGCTTCTACTTTATATGGGTTAGTCAAGGAAGGGACATCTGAACAAAGACCAGAAGGAAGCAAGGAAGTGAGCCATCTGGACTTGTGGGAGAAAGGCTCCTCAAGGACAAGCAGTAGCAGTAGAACCGGGTTAAACAGAGGGCGGTAAGGAGGTCAGAGTGGTTGCAGTTAACGAGGAGGGAGGGATGAGATGGGCCTGGTGGTGGCGGTGGGATATCATTAGGACCACCCATCCAGTGGCCCAATGACTCCTCCCGGTTCTGAACTCCCCCAGACTCAGATCTGGGCCTGCCTCCCAGCCTGCTGCCGGGCTCTTGAGAACTATCAAGCTTCTTGTTCCCCAGTTCCCTTCCCTCCTGAAGCAACTCTCATTGCAGAGTTCCAGCACTATAGGCCATCACCTCACAATCTCCCAAGGAGACAACCAGTTCATCTGATTAAAAAAACAAACAAATAAAAACCTGAGTTGTAAAAGGAGTCGGAAAGAAGGCAACATGCACATTTAACCACAACTTTCAAGAGACAGGAAATGTACCAAAGTAAAAAGTAGAGGTTCAAAAGGTCTGCTATGGAAGGAAAAAAAAAAAAAAAAACGCCTTGTGCCAGCAGGTTATCTGGCTTCCTACTCTCTGGGCCTCAGTCCCCTCAGCTGTAAATCACGGGACAATAATTCTTGAAACAACCTTGGGAAGTAGATATGGAGGTGAGATCATATGAAAAACAAAGGCCATAAGAGGCGCTTAATAGATGCTGCCAGCTTTTGCAAGCTACAAGTGAGGGGAGTGGCATCGGATCCCTCTAGTTCCCAAAGTTGCACGCAAAGATTAGGCACATAAATACAGGTCATTATACTTTTATTTTACAGAAGAAGGTTAAAAAAAAAAAAGCGAAAAACAAAACCTCAGAAATTCTTTCACAGCCCCACACACCCTCAAGTATTGGCAGGGCAAAATTGGGAGACCGGCCCTTGTCTCCGGAGGCACAAACCCCTATCTTAGTTCTCTGAAATTTTAACCACAACGAATTCGGTCCGCATCATTCACGGACAGCGGAGCTGTGAGGCTCAGGGTCTGGGGCACAGGGCATCACAAAATATGCGCGGTGAGTCTCAGGAGCTGTCCAGAGCCCCTAGAGCCGGGTCACTACCCCGGGCCAAGCCCTGCGGCTATAGGCCCTGGCAAGTCAGGCCGCCAACAACCTCTGCCCCGAGCTGCCAACTTCAAAAGGCCCCCAGGCGGGAGAGGGTCATTCTGCCTGGAGTCGCTGGCTCCAGAGTCCCCCCGCGGCCAAACTCTCTCTCTCTCTCTCTCTCTCTCTCTCTCTCTCTCTCTCTCTCTCTCTCACACACACACACACACACACACACACACACACACAAGCTCCCCACCCTGGCGCGCGCCCGCGGCACAACACGGACTTCCCAACCATACACACAGGCGCGCACTCCTGGGCCGGCTGAGTTCTGTATTTCCTCTTCCTCAAAGCCACTCCGGCAACGGCGGCCGCCCGTCTCCACTCAGGGATCTCAGGGCCCCCAGCGCTCCTCTGCCCTCCTCTCCGAAGAAGCGCCCGGCGCGCCCCCTTTCCAATGCTGGGAACTCCCATCAGAGACCCCGCCGCCTTTCCCGGTCCCAGCGGGGACCTCAGCGTGTCCCCGGGAGGCGGGTATTTACTAACAATCGCGCCGGAGCTCACAAATGCCGGAACAGGGAACAGGTCATTCCCTTTCCTCGGCCCTCTATCCCTTTCTAGCTCATCACAGACCCCTTCCCAGGAGCGCGCTCGCCAGGGGATTCCCTCCCATCTGCCGGAGTAAACCTCCAAGTCCGAGCTGCCAGCTGTCTCCAACGCAGCCTCATAGCTTCCCGGGGCTCCCACCCCCAAATTTTGGTTCCAAGCCCCCAACCCCGCACTCTCCCCGGCTCCGACACCTCAGCGCCAGCCACACAGCCCTCCGGTGCCCCCTCCAGCCGGCCCTGCCCGAAACGTCTCCGCGGGTTCCCGGGCCCTGCACTCCATCACAGGGGGACGCCACCTCCGGAGCCCCCTCCTTCCTATCCCTTTCCCTCTCCAGCCGCCCCCTCTGCCCAGACTTCCCCGACTACCCAGAGCCTCGGCGCGCCGGCAGCTCTCACCCCCGCGGAGCGCGGCGGCCACCCCCGCAGGAGCAGCGGCGCCCCCCAGGAAGGAAACAAAAGTGTCACCGCGGCGCCTAGAGTCCCCCGGAGCAGGACGCCCCCTCTCAGTTCGAGCCCTTAACCCCAGCACCCTCCCCGGCCGCACTGAGGTCAGCGAGTCCCGGCGCGGCGTCAGCCCAGGAAACTTTACGAACCTGCCCCGGGTCGCAGGAGAGCGGCGGCGGGGGTTCCCAGCGATCAGAAGCCGGGCGGCCGGTGACCACTGAAGGGGGGCGGGAGGCTCGGTCGCCCAGCTCCGGGCCGCGGTGGTGTGGGTGCTTCTGCCTTTATCCCGTGCCCATCCTCGCCCGCTCTCACTCGCTCGCTGGAGCACACGCACTTACACTCCGGGTCGGCGGGCTACTGCGCCGCCGGCTGCCGCTGCTCTCACTTCCTCTTCCTTCCTCCTGCTGGCCAGAGACACATTTTGCATCTGCAAGGCATCCCGAGATCTACCGCGAACTCTCCTCGCGTGCCGACGCTGCGGAGTTGCAGCCGCCGCCGCCGCCACCGGCACCTGCGCCGGGACGCGCGTAGTTGGCGCGTCGCCTGCCGCCCGCGCCCTCGTACCTGCCCACTGCACTTTTCTTTGAGGGGGTGTCCGCGACTTTTTTTAAGTCCCCCTACTTAGAAACAGGAAAATGTCAAACACCGTGCGCGCCTCAGATTTGCTATAAATAATACGTGTGCAGAGCATGACTTCTCGGATGAGCTCACACACTGCGTTTTGCAAGCACTAATTAACTCCGTCACCCTCATAGCACCACCTCCGGGAGGACGAGAGCGCGTGGCATCTTTTTATATGTTTTCATTTTTGGCAACTGGCTCGGGGTTTTGCGGGGAAACTTCGGTGGGCACATTTAAAGATACTTTAAAAGGAGCTGGGCTGCCGTGTCTGATGGGACGCCATGCCGCTACTCTTGGACGGCATGGCAAAAATAATGATTCCTCCGCCACTCCCCAGTCACCTATGCATTTACCGACCCTGCAATTGAAACTACAAGATATCTTTATAATCAATTAAGCCCGGGACGCTCTAATTTGCATAACTTTGCATAAAAGCAAGACATCTACCCCCGATTTGATATTTAAAATAAATTATGTAATTCATGCAACCTACTTGAGTCATGTTCAAAGCAGAAATCAAATACGTTAACTCCCAGCATAGCTGGCAGGAGCGAAATGACAGTTGTTGGAAGGTTGCAGGAGAATCACCTATCCTCTCAGAATTCTCGACATGTGGCTCCCCTGGGAAAGGCAAAGGCAGTTGCTATACTTTCCTTTTAAACTGGAGGCCAGGAAGCATCGGAATCTAAGATGAGGGTAAAGGTAATAGCTCCCCTTTAAGAAGCAAACCCCACCCCCCAGGACCTTTAAATTTTAACCCTGTACTGGTTGTCTGATAGTAGCCATGAGCCACATACCACTGATGAGCACTTACACTGACTAGTCCTGAGATGTTCTGAGATATAAAATACACACAGGATCTGGTATGAAAAAGGAATGTAAAATAGCTCATTAATTTTTATATTGGTTACATGGCTAGATAATATTTCAAATATATTGTGCTCATTGTGTTAATATATATGTATATGTACACATATTTGTATATAATTTAAATTAATTTCACTAGTTTTCTTTTTCAATTTTTTAATGTGGCCCCTAGAAAATTTAGGATTACACAAATGACTCTCATTTAGTAGATCACATTATATTTTCTTGAACAGTCCTGAATGAACCCCTCATTAGATGCTAAATCCTGGAAGGCAGTGTTGATAGCAAAAAATACCCAGGTCCAGATCATTATAAGCCAATAACTTGGGAAAGTAACTTGACTTCTCTATTTCCTCATCTGTAAAATGGGAATGATGTGATAATAACAGTCAGCAAGGCAACTTAAATGAGGAAATTGAAAAAGCAGTCAGCAAATGAAGTCTTTCTTAATGATGCTTTTAGTAATAAGTATGAATTTGATCCATGCCTTTCAAGTTAAGGCATTTATAGGCTTTAACTTAGTGCAGCCATCGTGAGTGCTCAGTAAATGTTAGCTGTCACAATTGTCCCAAGAGCAGATAGAGAACTCTTTGTCCCTCCATGTACAGCAATTAAACTGAATTCTACTTCACTGTAAATTTTGGTCCCAGCTCTGTACTTTGGAGTGAACATGGAGTAAATCCAATCCTTCCTCCAAAAAGATATCATTTCAGATCTTTGAAGACAGCCTTGTCATTCTACCTAAACATTCCTTTCTGAGGACTGAATAATCCCAGCCTGTCCAACTCCTCTACATGTGATAGGGGTTCAAATCACTCTCATTCTTTTGAAGGATGCCTGTCTCTGCCCTTTTTTAAAAAATAAAATAAAATTAGTAGTTATGGAGATTAATTAGCTAATTAACCACTAACAAACACAATTAGTACAACCTGATGTCCTGTCAGTTTTGTTGTTTTTCCCAAATACATCTCACTGTCGGTCCAAGTACAAGAGAAAGATTGGAAATTCTTTCTTACATTTTACATTAGGCCATATCAGTTCTTCTGGAGTTGGTCTTTGTGACCAAAGCCCATGGTGCAGCTTTTCTGAGTCTCTGGATTTCACTCATGCATACAGCATCTCCAGGCATTTACAGATTAAGTACGACCACAAAGGTCCCAGAGGGCACCCCAGTAGAGGGTTCCTTCCACCAGAATGGGGATCAGCATTTTTTGGGTAAACAGAATCATCAGTTACTAATAGCCTTCTTAACTGGAGCCTGGCCTCAGTTTTCCATTATATTCACATCTCAGAGGTGTTGTCAAGTGCCTTAGAGAAATCTGCCTTCACTCTGGGCTCAGCTGGTAGTCTGTAAGGGGCACAGAAGAGTGGGCAGTGTGGTGTTTCATGAAAAGGCTCCATCTCTTGATCTGGTTGTTGAGTATAAATTCCAGCATTGCTGTTTACGAGCTGGTTTACCCTATGGCTAAACAGCCATACCTAGTTTTACTGTGCTTCACTTTATATCATTCTACAGATATTACATCTTTACAAATTGAAGGTTTGTGGCAACCCTGCGTCAGGCAAGTCTATTGGCACCATTTTTCCAACAGCCGTGTGCTCACTTCACGTCTTTGTGTCACATTTTGGTAATTCTTGCAATATTTTAAACTTTTTATTATTATCATGTCTGTTATGGTGATCTGTGATCTTGGATGTTACTATTGCAACATATTGTTTTGGGAAGCTACGACCACACTCATATAAGATGGCAAACTTAATAAATGTGTGTGTTCTGACTGCTCCCCTGACCACCCATCCCACACACACACACACACCCCTGTCTCTCTCTCCTCGGGGCCTCCCTATTCCCTGAGACACAACAATATTGAAATTAGCCTAATTAATAACCCTTCAATAACAAGTAAAAAGAAGAGCCCCATGGTCTCTCACTTTAAATCAAAAGCTAGAAATAATTAAGCTAAGTGAAGAAAGCATTTAAAAAGCCAAGATAGGCCAAAAGCAAGGCCTCTGGCATCAAACTGAAAAGGAAAAGTTCTTGAAGGAAATTAAATGCTACTCCAATGAACACATGAATGATAAGAAAGGGAAACAGCCTTATTGCTGATATGTAGATAGTTTTAGTGGTCTAGATAGAAAACCAAACCAGCCGCAATATTCCCTTAAGCCAAAGCCTAATCCAGAGCAAGCCTTTAACTCTCTTCAATTCTATAAAGGGTGAGAGAGGTGAGGAAACTGCAGAAGAAAAGTCTGAAGCTATCAGAGCTTGGTTCATGACATTTATCATGAGGTGTAAGGAACAGAAAGAAGCCATCTCCATAACATAAAAGTGCAAAGTGAAGCAGTAAGTGTTGATCTAGAAGCTGCAGCAAGTTCCAGAAGATCTGGGTAAGATAATTGATGAAGGTGGCTACTCTAAACTAAACAACATATTTTCTATGTAGATGAAATAGCCTTCTATTAGAAGAAAGTGCCATCTGGGACTTTCATAGCTAGAGGGAGAAGTCAATGCCTGGCTTCAAAGCTTCAAAGGACAAGCACCCTTCTTCAGGGTTAATACAACTGGTGACTTTCAGTTGAAGCTAATGCTCATTTGCTCTTCCAAAAATCCTTTGGTCCTTAAGAATTATGCTAAATCTACTCTGCCTATGATCTATAAAGGGAACAACAAAGCCTGGATGACAGCACATCTGTTTACAACATGGTTTACTGAATATTTTAAGCCCACCGTTGAGACCTACTGCTCAGAAAACAAAAGATTCCTTTCAAATCTTACTTTTCACTGACGATGTACCTGGTCACCCAAGAGCTCTAAGGGAAATATACAATGAGATGAATATTGTTTTCATGCCCATTCTGCAGCCCATTTTGCAGCCCAAGGATCAAGGAGTCATTTGGACTTTCAAATCTTATAATGTAAGAAATACATTTCATAAAGCTATTTAGCTGTCATAAATAGTGATTCCTGTGATGGATCTGGGTCAAGTAAATTGCAAACCTTTTGGAAAAGATTCACCATTCTAGATGTCATGAAGAACATTCACGATCCATGGGAGGAAGTGAAGATATCAACATTAACAGTAGTTTGGAAAAAGTTGATTCCAACCCTCATGGAGAACTTTGAGAGTTTCAAGACATCAGTGGAGGAAGTAATTGCAGATGTGGTGGCAATAGCAAGAGAACTTGCTTGAGAACTTGAGGAGTTGTTTCCTGTGGATGAACAATGAAAGTGGTTTGTTGAGATGGAATCTACTCCTAGTGAAGATACTGTGAACACTGTTGAAATAACAACAAATGATTTAGAATATTACATAAACTTAGTTGATAAAGCTGTGGGAGGGTTTGAGAGGATTGGTCCAAATTTTGAAAGAAGTTCAAAATTGCTATCAAACAGCATTACATGCTACAGAGAAATCTTTCATGAAAGGAAGAGTCAATTGATGCAGCAAACTTCATTGCTAACTTATTTTAAGAAATTGGCACAGCCATCTGAACCCTTCGCAACCACCACCCTGATCAGCCAGCACCACCAACACCAAGCACCCTCCACCAGCAAAAAGATTACCACTCACTGAAGGCTCAGATAATGGTTAGCATTTTTTTAGCAATAAAGTATTTTAATTAAGTTGTTGACATTGGTTTTTAGACATTATGAATTGCATATTTGATAGACTGCAGTATAGAGCAAAGATAACTTTTTTTTTTTTGAGGTACCAGGGCCGGGTATTGAACTCGGGACCTCGTATGTGGGAAGCTGATGATCAACCACTGAGCCACATCAGCTCCCTAAACATAACTTATGTGCATTGCACTGGGAAAAATAAATCGTGTGACTTGTTTTATTACGATATTTGCTCTATTGCGGTGGTCAGGAACTGAACCTGCATTATCTGCAAGGTACCTACGTGATAGGGTTGAATGAGTGAGGATTAAATGTTACTGCATGCAAAGTGCTTATAACAGTACCTAGCACATAGAAGCACTCAATATTTGTTAGCTATAGTTATTATCTGTAACAATCTTTTAAAATATATATATATATATTTTTTAAAGATACTTAGATTACATAAATGTTACACAAAAAATATAGGGAGTCCCATATGTCCCACTTCCCACCCCTCCCACAACCTCCCACATAAACATCCTTCATTAGTGTGGCATATTCATTGCAATTGATAAACACATCCTGGGGCTTTGCCATTAAGCATGGACCATAGTTGACATTGTAGTCTACACTCTTTCCACACAGTTCTGCATGTTATGTGATGATACAAAATGGTCTATATCTGTCCTTGCAATGTTACTCAGGACGATTCCCAAGTCCCGAAAAAGCCCCCATATTACAACTGTTTTTCCCTCTCCTTGGCCCCAGAGCCTCCAGTGGCCACTGGTTCCACATCAATGTTGTCATTTCTTCCATTGGTAGAATCACAATATGTCTATAGTAGAATACTAGTAAGTCCACTCTAGTCCATAGCTCTTCCCCCAATCCTGAAGATTGTGGGATGGTGATGTCCACTCCACCTCCAATTGCAAGGGAGCTTATATCCCATGGGAAAGATGGATGGGACTATCCAGCCTGCAGCTGTAGACTCTCTCCGTTCCCTAGGATGGCCATTGTCCATCATCATCTCTCTAAATATATATTTAAAGCTATTTATTTATTTTAAGGAATTGGCTCATGAGATTGTGGAGGACTGTCAAGTCCAAGATTTGTAGGGCAGGCTGACAAGATGGAAATTCTGGTAATAGTGATGTTGCAGTCTTTTTTTTTTTTCATATAATAAATTATATTTTTAAAGAGGTTTTAGATTACAGAAAAGTTGCATTGAAAGTACAAGGGATTCCCATATACCCCACCCTCCCGCTCCCACATCTTCCCCTATTAAGAACATCTTACAGTAGTGTGGTACATTTGTTATAATTGACTAAATTTTGAAGTGTTGCTACTAACCAAGGTCTATAGTTTACATTGTGGTTTACAGTTAATTCCAATGCCCTATTATAACAATCTTCTAATCCACAAGTCACATTAACAGGTTCCAATAAATTGGGAAACATTTGTTCCTTTTCCATATAGGGGAAGGAAAGAGCTCTTATCATTATTCCTTTTCAACTCCTGGTCAACCTGAGATATTCAATCATAAGGTCATGATTTCATAGAAAGGCGGGCCATTTGATGGTAAGGGTCAGAATCAAGTGCTTTCTTTCACTTGCACTTCCAAAAACCCTTTTGGACAGGCCTTGGCCTCCAGTGCAAATGGGTCACCCTCATCCAGGTCCCAAGTGGTTAGGGAAGTGAATTCAGGATCTCCTCTGCCAGCCCACCCATCTTAGTTTCAGGGTAAATAGGAGAAAAAGAGAAGGGGTTGGGATTGTTGGCTAGACAACAAAAATTCACTTAAGTCTCAAGTTTAAACTGCAATCCCCAACTGCACTATTACAAGACAGCTTTGTGTTGTAGATGGAGGAAGAGGTTTTTGAAGGAGCTGCCCAGATTTTAATACTTTGACACTGTGTTTGCTGTATCTTTATCCTTCCTTGCATGTACAGAACTCCAAGATAGGAGTGGTGGGTCGTTGGGTTATCAAAATGTCACCATGACCCCCAAATTACAAAAATGGCCTGCTAGATTTTTAATCAGTGATGACTCCTGTTGACCAATTCTTCCCTTTCTAAGTGCTCACAAATGTTCATTTCTAATTCATTCAAAAATACTTAGTGAACTCCAAATGGGCCTTGTGCATTTGATAATGCATTGAGGAATTTGCTTCAGAATTCTGCCGAAAATCAGCATCAAGTTCATTGATCTATAGCTTGAAGAATCTATTCTCTTCCCCTTTCTTTGAATCAGGATCATGTGGGTTTCCTACCAGTCTTCAAAAAGCTCTGGAGGAAGGAGAAGTGCCTCAGCTCCACAAAGCTGTAAGAGCTGAGATAACAGGGTCTGGGTCGAAGGCACACACTTGCAATTCATAGCCACCAGCCTGAGACAAAGTGGTCTGCCGAATAAGGGCATTCATTCATTCAATCACTCATTAATTCAGTGTGGCCTATAGGTGAGCCGCTGTTGGAAGAAAGGATGAGAGAACTGGATGTGCCTCTTCCTGGCACTTATATCCTAGTCAAGAAGATAGATTTCACATAATATATTAACACCAGAGAAATGTTATATAAGGGAAGGACAGAAAGTTGCAGTATCATCTGGGGACAGGGAATGCTAACATCTGTAGGTCAGGAAAAGCCTCCTAGGGAAGCTCTACTTCAGTTGAGACACTAAGGATGAGTGAGTAGGTGTCAGCCAGGACAAAGCGAGGTAGCAGAGTGGGTTGTGTAAAGGGAAAGGGTTCCAGGCAAAAAGAAAGTCTGCAGAAATCACAGTGTAGGAAGAACTTTAAAATGTCAAGTTGGCTAAATTGTGAGAGTATCAAAAGTGAACTTGATCACCTGAGCAAAAGCCCAAATGTGGAAGCCCTTGACAAGGAGTCATATTACCAAATTTGGATATAATAAGGATAATGGGAAGGCACTGAAAAGTTTCATTCGGGTGATATTTATGGTCAGCTTTGTGGTTTAAAGGTCATTTTGCTGAATAGAGAATGGGTTGAAGAGGAGACAAAAATGGATGTAGGAAGATCAGATAGTTATTGCAGTAGTCAAGGCAAGAAATGATGGGAACCTAGAGTGACGCTTATGAACTGAGGGGCTCGGAAGAACTGTAGAAATTCAAATGCTGCAAGGTGGGGAAGAGGGCATGTGGAACAGATGGTTCGTCATCTTACTTGGGGAAGCTCACAAAACAAGTAATTTCCTTTTGTCTTGCTGCCTTGGCCTGACCAAACACTGAATTTGGTTTGCTTGGCCTTCTTGTAGCCTAGTTAGTGTTCAGCATGATACCGCCCACAGGCCTTTCCCCCAAGGTAAGGTCAGACCCAAGATATGACAGGGATGACTCCACTCTTACATGCCTCTTGGTCTATTTTTGTGATGCTGTTACCCTGGGGTCATCCCCAGCATGCTCCCATTTCATAGTCATGACATGACTATTCAGCAGTGAAGGATATTTTCCAAAAATGTGAACTTTATTCTCTGTACCAGACCCTTTCTGCTCCAGGCATCTTACTCTACATTTAAACAAAAAGTATCTCCATGGCCTGCCAAGTCATCTGTTAACCAAATCTATCCTACAGTTTAAATTTTTGTTTGGTGGGTCATTTTTTAAGACTTTTGAGATCTATTTCCACTCTCTACCACCCATAGCCCAAAGGCCAACGGGCAAAGAAATAGCACTGATCAGTAACTCCAGGAATCCCTCCAGTATTTCAATAGATACTGACAAGAGGATCAACCCATCAATCTCATAGCAGAATTTTGCAGAGTATTTAAATGTCCAGGCTTTGGAATCTACAGGCATTGGATACCCCACCCCTACTTCTTAGTAGTCATATGACCTTCATAGTCATGTGACAAATTATTGTATTTTCTTCTGAGCCTATAAAATGGGGATGATGGGGTGATGATACTCTCTCAAACAGTGCCTAGCCCACAGTAAATACTCAATAAATGGCACCAATACTAATTATAATAAATCCATTCCATTCCAGTCAAGGTAGAAGTCAATATTCTTTATCTTTATAAAATATATTCTTTAATTTTCATCTTTAAAAATTAAAAAAAGTATGTCCATTATTTAAAAATATATAAAATAATATTAAAAGAAAAGTAAAACTTTTCACACTCCCATTCCCAGTTCCAGTCCCTAGAGGTCACACATAGTTATTTCTGTTTTCAGTTCTTTGGGAATTAATGCCATGTGATTGTTCTAATTCTTACACCATTATTTCTTGATTTAGCAACTTCTGACAGTATGTATTAACCGCCTTCTATGAAAGCTCTTAAATAATTTTGCATGCTTATCCCCTTCTTTCAATTCTTCTATTATTTCTTAGATTTTATATCATTTAATTTATGGATTTTCTATTATGTGGACTTTCTGATATTATTGTTCATGTCACTTAATTTTTCTTTCATTCTTTCCATCTCTTTGAACCTTTGTATTGTCTTCTGGGAGAATCCTCTGGCCCTTTCAGGTCTCTATTTCAGTTTTTGGCCTTTTCTGTTCTAAGCTTTTATTTAATGATTTTTTTGTTTCTGTTTTTGGTTTGATGATATAATTTAAATTCATAAATTCTCTAATTGGCACTTTTTCATTATCACCTTTAGTGGGTACTTTTCATATCATCAGTACCTTCAGGATCAAGGTACTCAAGCCCCATCCTCTCTCCCACCCCAACTTATACCCCCACTGCTGGAAATGATGGCTGATGATGGCTCATGCCTGAGTACCTTTCTTAGAGTTCTCCCCTTTTGACTAATTCAGGACAACACTGCAGGACCATCCCAGCTCCAAAAGTCCCCAGAGGCTGAGCTGAGGCCTTTGTTGTGACTGCATCACAGCTCAACTTTTCCCTCTGCCCATTCCTGCTTCCCTCATCCCCTCTCAGGTGTGACTCCGAAGGGTACTCCCCAGTCAACCTCCTCCATGCAAACCTCAGTCTCAAAGGTGCCTTCCTGGGCAACTTGACCTAAGGTATCACCTTATTTTATGGATATGTAAAGGATTACTATAAGGATATTAATATTTATTTCTAATTCTTCTTAAGTTTGTCCTATTGATCCAATTTCCTTAGGTTAGCATTTACTCTTTATAAACTTGATGGCACCTTGGTTATGTGCTTAACTTTGCATATGTGATTCTCTGTTTACATATCAATGTTATTTTTAGTTTCTGTAGCATATAGCTGATGATCCTGGGTAAGAGCAAGATGGGATGCTGGGTGAAGGTGCTGGTAGTTTATATCCTGAGTGTGGTAGCTCCCCTCCCTCTAGGAGATTAGAGGATGCCTGGAGCCCTGTGTCTTTAGCCCCTGTGCTCACATTCACTGTTCTATCTGGATGCGAACCTAAGGCTGTGAGTTGCTTAGTGCAAGGTGGAGAGTGGTGGTGAGAGTAATCCCACAATTAATCACCCTCATGAGTGCCATTAGACATCCTCCTGCCATTATGTTTGTTTACACTGGACTTGGAGCACCCTTGAACCAATTTGCTCCCACCTCTGCTGTAGTGATTTTCTACTTGTGGTTTGGCCTGTGGTTTCTTCCCATTTTAATTTTCTGTGTGTCTGATACATTTTGCTCTCTATCCATACTGAATTCCATAAAACGTCTGGTCCACTGATGGCATTTTCTTTCTGTTTTTTTCTAATGTGGCTACAGAGTCTTCTTTTTATGTATCTTTTCTTGTACCTCATAGGATTTGAGACTGGAGGAGGGGTAGATGTATGTAATTAGGGCACTATATTTTCCCAACTTATTATTATTTTTACATGTCAATTTTTATTATATTTACATTCTGCTACCTTCTGTCCTGACACTGTATTTAAAGTTTCTTTATATTTCATCTATATGTTGATTTAAAAAATTGAAAAAACAAACAGAATTTATAATACTATAGTTATGTAATATTATTCATAACAGAGCCTAATAGTAGAACCGGACCTCAAAAGAAGTAATATAATTCTTATGTGATTAAACCTGTCATCCTTGAAGAAGAAAACATTAAGAGTCAAGATCAAATAGATTAATTTTTTTTTCTGGCATTCTGTCAGTTGCCCAAAATTTTGGTGTATTTCAATTTACTCCATAGAGGGACCATGACTTTCTCTGAGTTTTTCCCTCTTTGGAGTTTTCACTTGCTGAAACCTATGAAAGCCCTCCATGTTCTTAAAAATGGAACCCACTATGTTCTTGAAGACACGCTCCATGGAGTCTTTGGATCTTCTGTTGCAATTTGACCTGCTCCTCACTGTTGTCTTAGGATTTCTTTTCATTGCCCTCCAATTACTTCCACTGTTTCTTAGACACCATGTCTTATTTCTAAGACCCTCTTTTTCCCTGAAGTACATTACCACATAACTCTTTCTCAGAAAGTATTAATGGGAAATAAACTTTTCTGAGACCCAGCACTTCTAAAAAAAACCTCTGTTTTGCATGATAATTTATCTAGTTAGAAAAATCAAAATATTTTCCCTCAGAACTATACAAACAGTGCTTTCTATCAGCAAGTTGATAAGAATTCTGAGGCCAAGAGATCTTGTTCTTTTGTGATCTGCTTTGAGTATGTGTGTGTGTGTGTCTGTCTGTTTTCATTTCTAAAAGCATTTATAATCTTTTCTTTGTCCTTGTCATTCTGAACTGTTATCAGGATGAAAATGGGTGTGGGGATTTTATCATTGTTCTTGCTTGTCACTACATAGACCCTTTCAATCTAGAGATTTTTCTCTCTTCCATTTGGGGAAATGTTTTTCTACATTTTTAAACTTTCACCTCATTGTATGTGTTCTATCTTTCTGGAAGATTAAGTTAAACCCATGTTAGACCTTCTGCATCAATCTCCTTATTTCTCACTATGGCAGTTTGATATTATTTATGAATTCCAAAAAGAGATATAGATCATGTTTGTAAACTAGTCTGTTCCTCTGGGCATGATAACACTTTGATCATATTAAATTCAGCTGAGACATCTGATTAAATTATGTTAAGATTAGGGCTTTGATTCATCCATGTCATTAGAGTGCACTGAGTCCCATCCCCCTTGGTGGGCTGATAAAACAGACTCTCACATGGAAGTAGACACACAGAGAAGATACACAGAGGATCCTGCAGCCCTGGGAAGAGAGATGAGCCTGATAGTTTGCAGCTGAAGAGAACAGAGCAGCTGAGCCCAGAAAGAAACGAGCCCCAGGGGAAGAGAGACAAGCTCTATGCCAGCCTACAGCTGAAATCGGAAGAAGCTGGACCACAGAGCCTTAAGAGGAAAGAGGAAGGCTGAACCCTCGCAGGCATCGCCTGCCATCTTGCTTCAACACATGGCAACAGACTTTGAGTGAGGAAGTACCTCTTATGGTACCTTGAGTTGGACTCTTTAAGGCTTTGTAACTGTAAGCTTCTACCCCAAATAAATACCCTTTATAAATACCAACACATTTCTGGTACTTTGCATCAGCACCCCTTTGGCTGACTAATGCACCTACTGTTCTCATATTTCTTATTTCCTTTCTTTTTTGCTCTTGATTTTATCCTCTGACCCTTTTATTGAATTCTTTTAATATCAGCCATCATGTCTTTAGTATTTCTGATTGTCCCTTTTTTTCATAACAGCTCATTCCTCTTTTAAAGAGGTAATATCTTCTTAAATACCTTCAGAAATTCTAATTAAAGGAATTTTTTAAAATAAAATTCTCTTCTAATTATTGCATCATCTGGTAAATCTGGGGTCTATTTTTCTATTTGTTAACCTTGGTTCTTATGTCTTGGGCTGATGGTTTTCTTCTACAGTCTAGTGATCCCAGATTACTAGGACATACTATTTCCATCTATGAACATAGACGGTATTTGTGTGGGTGTTTTCAGCTGTCATGACATTCTATCTCAGGGAGGACTTCCTGTGAGCCTGTGCCTGGGGAGAGGTGATGTGGGCAATTCTCTCTTTAAGGTGCCCACATACAGAAATGGCAGGCATGTTCTTTTTTTTTAATGGGTTTTTAAAAAAAGATTTATTTTATTTATTTATTTCTCCCCATCTCCTTGTTTTTCATTTGCTGTGTCTGTTCGTCTTCCTTGTTTCTTTAGGAGGCACTGGGAGCCGAACCCGGGACCCCGGATGTAGGAGGGAGATGCCTAATCGCTTGAACTTCCTCCACTCCCTGCTTTTTGTTGTGTCTCTTATTATGTTTTCTCCTCCCCACATGTCCTGTTGCATCATCTCGTTGTGTCAGCTTGCCATGCCTGCCCATTGTGTCAGCTTGCTGTCTTCTTTAGGAGGCACCAGGAACCTCTGCTCCCTGCTTTGTTGTGTCTCCCATTATGTTTTTTTCTTCTTGTGTCTCTTGTTGTGTCAGCTTGCCATGCCAGCCCACTGTCTTCTTTAGGAGGCACCAGAATCCGGTCCAGTGACCTTTCTTGTGGTAGGTGGGAGCCCAGTCGCCTGAGCCACATCCGCTTCCCAACAGGCAGGCATGTTTCTGTCCACTCACTTCACTGCCCCTGTTCTCTGGAGCCCCAGCCTTTTCTAGACAAAACTTCTCATTTCTTCAGCCAGCACCTCTCCACTTTTAGCTAGGTAGTAAACAACATTACTACTAGTTATCCTCTAAACATTGATGGGATCCACCGGCCTAGCTGTTCTGTAACTAAATTCCTTAAAACAATCCCAAGAAAGGGAAATGTTTAAAATGTTTTCTGCTACTAGACCTAACTCCATGTCTTACTAGTTAGTGGAATCAGAGACTTAGAGAATTTCCCTGTTGAAGACCACTCCTGCAGTCTCAACTCCTTCCCTTCCTCTGTTTCTGGGCTTTGATCTCCTGCAGGACCCCAAAAAAGGGCACCACACCCAGCTGTCTAAAGATCACAAACAGAGTAAGAGGAATTTTTGTATTATAAACTTGATAGCAAATAGATCAGGTCCGGGTCCCTGGCCTTCCATTTCTCCACTTAGCTTTTTGCAGTTGGAGGCTTTGCTCAGTTTTCTTCCAAGTTCCTTCCCTTCTCATCTTTGGGATTAACTATTCTTCTATATCTTCATTCCTTGGGCCATTATTAGTTCTACTTTACTCTTTAATTCTATCCTAAAAAAACAAAGCTATTTTTCACTTGTTGCTTGTTTTCTGTGAAGGTAGAGGCCTTCATTCTGAGCAACTGATTATCCTTAGGTTTGCAGTTTAAAATGTTCCCTTTTGGGAAGCGGATGTGGCTCAAGCAATTGGGCTCCTGTCTACCATATAGGAGGTCCAGGGTTCAATTCCTGGGGCTTCCTGGTGAAGGCAAGCTGGCCTGCTCGGCAAGGTGGCCCAAGTGGAGAGCTCTCCCACGCAGAGTGCTGGCCCATGTAGAGAGGTGGCGCAGCAAGATGATGTAACGAAAGAGACACAGAGGAGAGACAATAAGAGATGCAGCAGACCAGGGAGCTGATGTGGCACATGAGATTGAGAGCCTCTCTCCCACTCCAGAAGGTGCCAGGATCGGTTCCTGGTGCCATCTAAGGAGAAGACAAGCAGACACAGAAGAACACACAGAGAGCAGACAGCGAGTGCAGAACACCAGGGTGGTGGGGTGGTGGAGGGGATAAATAAATCTTAAAAAAAAAAAAAGTTCACTTTAATCATAAAAAGTTCTCTCATATCCTGCTGAAGTCAATTCCCCACACCCTCTTCACTCACCCAGCCCTCGGCAATTGCTGATCTGCTTTCTGACACTAGGGTAGCTTTGCCTTTTCTAGAAATTCACATAAATGGAATCATAAAGCCTATACTCCTATATTTTACTTTTTGTATGCTTGGGGTGATGATTTTAAGATTCAGTCATGTTGCTGCATATATCAATAGTTCATCATCTTTGTTGCTGAGTGGTATTGCATTGTGTGGATATATCATTATTCATTCATTCATTCATTCACTTGTTCATTCATCTGTGGCTGGACATTTGGGTTGTTTCCAGTCTGGGGCTATTATGACTAAAACTGTTCCAAATATTCATGTACAATTCCATGTGTGCACATATGTTTTCATTTCTATTGGATAAATGTCCTTTTCCTGAATTGTGGCCATGATCCCATGGTTGTATTCATCTGTCAAAACTCATAAAAATGTACTCTTAAATGAGTACAATTTGTTCCTCCATGGGTGAATGGTTAAACAAACTGTGCTATATCCATATCATGGCATACTGTTCAGCAATAAAAACTATTCATACACAATAACAACATGGGTGGATTTCCAAATAATTATACTGAGTAAAAAAAAACCCAATCCTAAAATTTAGCTCACATGCTGTATGATTCCATTTATGTAACATTCCTGAAATGACAAAACTATAGAAATGGAGAACAGATTAGTGGTTGCCATTGATCAGAGATGGAAAGGGTGGAAAGGGGTGTGTGTGTATGGCTACATGAGGGGTCCTTGTCTTGGTGGTGACAGAAATGCTCTGTGTATTGACTGCACGAACGCCAATATCTTGGTTGTGTTACTGGACTACACTTTTTCAATATGTTACCTTTAGGAGAAACTGGGTAAAGGATCCATGGGATCTCTGTATTATTTCTTACAACTGGACATGAATCTACAGTGAGCTAAAAAAATTTTAATTAAAAAATGGGCTCGTTTTAGAGTATGCAAATTATGCCTCATTTAAGTTGATTAAAAAAAAAAAAGGTTCTCCTTTCAATCTGTAAAATACTCACTCAGTTACATCCTCCAGAGAACAATTACAGAATTTCCCTGAAATGCTCTCCCCTCTTGTTTTCAAGCACAAGGTACTCTAATCAGGTACTCTGAGCCACTTTTACTTTTCCACCTTTTTCCTTACTCACATCCTGGCTAAGAATCACAATCACGTCTCCCAACTTCCCTCTTATATCCCCACGTACTCCTCAGGGGTTCAGCATGCCAGAGTTCATTTACTAGCTTGGCTTCTCCAGTCTTGTATACCTCAGGACCTTTGCTCATCTATAATTCTATATACATTGATTTTATATTGTATTCTATATTTATATTTATTTATATTTATATTGATGAAAGGCTATTTTCCATTTCCAATGATCACCATGACATACATTTTATTTTAACGTCAGTGTTACGATTTTGCAATTCATTGTCAGCGTCCTATATTTTTTGCCCCCAAATATGACCTTACCTCTTCTTTCCTTTCTAAAGAGGAAGAGACAGAGAGAGAAAGAGACTTGAACATGAAAAAAAAAAAATTAAAGACAATGTAGTAATTTTACTATTAATTGCCAGTTTTAAGGCTTTGGACTTGAAGTGATCCTTAAATCTTAGAGAAAAAATTTTTTGCTAATTATTTGGATGAAATTTTGAGCAACCACATTAGATGTCATGCTAATAGAAAAGCATTTATGACCAAGTACGGTAGTTACTCACTTCCAAGCATGTGAATTTGTTCCCTTAATAGGTCTAGCATTTAAGGCACAAATGAGGAAGGGCAAGCAGGATTCCCTATTCCTTTGCCTAAAGGCAAAAATCTTAAATGACGTTTCTTTTTCTTTTTTTTTT
>JAQZBX010048616.1:0-20104 GCA_029593785.1 Cabassous unicinctus
ATTCTAAGCAAAACAACAGCAAAATAGTGCAAACTTGGCCTCCTTCCCAAGTGTCCTCTGCCACCCTGTCTCAACAGTCTGTTCTCTCTCTTCAATTCATTTTATCCTTGCAAAAATAGGTTCAGAAGGCAAATCAGCAAAAGTCTACTGCTGAAGCAGACAATCAGCTATGTATAAAAATCCAGTCTCACTTTTTTTTTGCAGAGACCTCTAATATCTACAAGTTGTCATCTTCAATTGTCTTCTCTTGGGGGAGAGCAGCCAGTTATCCTCCTCATGTACAAGACAGAGGGAAAACCATAGCATTCTTTTCTAGGATAATAACTCACCTTTTTGAAAAATTCTTATCAAAGTACAGCCTTCTAAATATATAGTTGGAACAGAGAGAGAGAGTTCTGTTCTTTCTTAGCAAGTCCTGCAGGATGTTCAGTGGCTTCTTATAGACTCACTTTAAAAACGGGATGGGGGTAAGTAGTGCCTTTTTTCAGTTTTTGGACTTTAGCCAACATCCCAATATAAGAAGAAAAGTCTGGACCAATCTCCTCTTATACCTTGGCTCCATCCATAGCTTTCTCAGGAAATAGGAGGGGGAAATTAGGATCTATCGAAGAGCCTTAGGGACACATACCTTTAAATTGATATTGAAGGTATGTGGCACATTCTGGCTACTATTCCCATTTTCCTTAAAAAAGACCCAACTGCTTGCCATGGAATGTGGAGTGTTATGAGGATGGGAGGGAACAGAACTGAGAAGGAACTGTGACTTGTAAGTGAAGGGATAAGGATTTTATGGCTGTTGATTCATCCTTAGTTATGGATATGGAACTTCCAAAATGCACTCCAAGGAGCTAAACCTGAGATCCTGCACTGCCTGTTCCTATAATAACATTTGGAATTACTAAGTCATGAAGTACAATGTCTGTTTTTCCTCAACGTCTCAGTACAACAGGAAACCAAGGCTTCCTGGGATGGACTTCTGGGAGTGGAGACTCTCGGGGAGTTGCCTTCATGTTCCAGGGGAAGTGACCAGACCAAGGTCTCGTGACTCTTCCCTATCATCATGGGATGACTGATATGCATGGGGGGCCTGCAGAGCACCTGATCTCCTGAGGGAAAGGAAGGGTGTGAGGAACGAGTGACTCATCAAGGCGGAAGTGAGATTAATGAACTCCATCTCCAGGACTTGTTTAGAGGCTTTTAAAACAGGTAGTCTGAAATGGGGTTGGAGGAAGCCTGACACATTCACTTGTATTTCATGAAATCCAGGGGAAATGCCCACTGACAGAAATAGAAGAGGATGCTTTGAACCATTGAAACGTATGCAACCACCATGACCACCAATGAATCAAGGTTGCACCCCATGGGGGAAATAATAGCCTCCATCCTCCATGCTTTCCATCACGAAACAAGGTTTGCTTCTGATAAGCACAAGATATGGAAAAATAAGTATTTATGTTTGCAGTAGAGTCAACTCCAATACCTTTTTTTTTTTCACATTTCCCATAGCACTTGGAATTCCATCTGGGGTCCATTTATCTCTGGTGTAATTAATTCTTCCATGATTGTTTTCTCTGCTAGACTGTAAGCTCCCTGAAGAAAGATGTTGTGCCTCAACTTTTCACTGCTCTCTTCCCAGATAATTGTTGCTGAGAAAAGAAATAGTAGCCCTGGCTGTCAGGCAGTGAGCTGGCCTGGCTCTAGTAGTAACAAGGCCATGTTGCTCTGCTACTGAATATAAACAATTTCATAGAATTCCAACATCAAACAAGCTAACTCTATGACCATAAGAGAACAAGACAAAAACAAGACCCCTGAACCCAAACAAAATAAGAGAATTGTGCAAAAATCCAAAACTGTCCAAAAATCCCCTTCTCTCAACTAGTATGAGTGACTGTTACTTCTTTACCAATTACAACTTTAGCCTTGTTCCATTGCTCCTATTTTCTAGTTAAAAATTATTAAGATAGCCAATCATAGAAATATCCCTGCTTTCTGACCACACCCAACCCAAAGCAAAACTTTACGCCCTTTAACTATTCCGAAAATTACCTAACAATCCTATAACAAGCACCGTTTAATGTTTTTGCATAGCATAATATCTCACTCATTGCAACAATCCAATAAGCACAACTTTGTTCTTTTATAGGTGTGTTCTTGGTGGTCTTTGGCTAGAGAACATTAACAATGCTCAGGAGAAGTTTATTGATTGAAGAAATATGGGAATGAATGACTTGAGCAAGAAGGAATTTCGGAAAGAGGCAAAGGTGGAGTTGGTGATGGCAATTAGCAAGAGGAGGGAGCTCAAGGCAAATATTGAACTTCTGAAAGGAAAGACAGAAGGTGATGTCACAATCCAAGAACCAGGATGAACTTTTTAGGAGTACCAATCTTCTCCAGTAGCATGCCTTCATTAGACTGGCCCCTTCCCACCTGGCATTCTCTGGGCATCTACCCACTGGTAATTTTGGGGGAAATCAAGATGTGATTTTCAACACTTTATGTCCATCTTCAGCTTCACCAGTCAGTCTGGTATGAGAAAGCACCCATTTCACTCTTCATGAATAATTCCTTCTAATGCACTATCAACTGGTGAGGCCCTCAACAATGTGAGGGAAACGGCCACTGAAGCCTAGTTCTGGTGATAAGCCCCAAAATATCCCCTCAGCAGGAGACCTCATTCTGGAGACAGAGAATATCAGAGAGGGGATGTCAATGCCAAACTGCAACTTTTTCCCTTTCCTTCCATCCCAAGCCACCATTCCTTGTGACCAAAGGCAACAAATTTTCCCACAGGTATCTCAAAAAAGATCATGGGATTCCTACATTATAAAGTGGATATGTTATAAAGTAAATACCCTTATAAAGAATTTAGTGCCTAAAAGCAGGTACTAATCCCATAAGTTATCAAGTAAAGAACCATATACATTTACCATAAAAATGTTTTATTTAAAATTTTCATTTAATTTAAATATAAATGATTAATGTTCTGTTGTAATTGAATGCAATTTTTTTTTAAACAAATAGCAAAATACTGTTATTATGATAGTAGAAATGAATAACAAACAACAGGAAAAATTGGATTCAGATTTTATAAAAATCATCATACACAAACCTTAGAAATTATCAGGTCTGTCCCATTAAATGATATACACATGACATCACTACCATCATAAATCTCATTGTGGTAGTTTGAAGCTGTATATATCCCAGAAAAATATGTTCTTAAATTTAATCCATTTCTGTGGATGTTAACCCATTGTAAGTAGGACTTTTTATGAGGCTATTTCAATTAAGGTGTGACCCAACTCATTCAGGATTGGTGTTAGCCCTATTACTGGAGTCCTTTATAAGAGAATGAAATTAAGACAGAGCAAAAAATAGCCAAAGAAGTAAAAAGTAGAAAGCAATGAAACCCAGAAGAGAAGGAAGAGACTTAACAGATGTCACCAAGTGCCTTGTCATGTGATGGGAGAGCCAAGGATCACTGGCAGCCTGTCTTCGAGAAGAAAGCATTGCCTTGATAATACCTTGATATGGACATTTTCCCAGACTCTAACCATGAGCAAATTCCCATTTTTTAAGCCAAACCATTTCATGGTATTTTGCTTCAAGGTGCCTAGGAAACTAAACACACATCGTTAGCAACATATTAAACAAAACCATCTCCTTGACTTTCATCAGTCATCTTAAGTATTTCATACACCTGGATCACTTCATTTTTTTAATAATCATTATCACTTGCCCCACAAAAAGCTAAATATGGACAAACTGGCTTTTTTTTTTTTCGTATTAACTATAATTCTTGTGATCTCAGCTGTTGTAGGTCCTTTCACTATTTTGTCTGCTCATCCATATAATCCTAACTTGGCTTTATTGCCTTTCTTTTCCAGAGACCCCAAGCTGTCCATGGGTGCTATAAAGTCCTCTTAGGGACCCCACCTGTCCCAGAAAGGGTCTAGATCCCATCCTTCATCCACTTCCCCACACATATCATTTTCAGAGTCTAGTGGTCTCACATCACCCAACATCCCCAAGACTCAGGAGCTGATTACATCTGAACTTATCATTTCCCTTGGGGATATGCATTGCAGTAGAGAACCCAAAAGACAAGAATTTGGAAATGTTTGTATCATAAGACAAATCACATGATATCAGACATACATGCGTGGGTCTCTGATGTCCGTCCAGTTAGGCTTGGAAAGCTCAAGATCAGAAAATGTGTCATGTGCATCTCTATATTCTAAATGCCCAGAAAAATATAAAGTACAGAGCTGAAGTCAAAGCATCTGTGATGAACTAGTAAAAGGAGGAAGAATGGTAGGTCCCCAACATACCTGTTGGGAGGGTGTAGAGCAGTCATCAAGATTTCCTGATTTCCTCTTGGTAGCCATCTTAGCAGGAAGGCACTCAAGACCTGTACTGGGAGTGTTCAGTTCTGTCACCCACCCCTGGGTTGTGAAAGCAGCATCATACTCAAGCTGTGCATCACAAACCCAGCACAGGATAAAAGGGCTCCTTCCCTGAGCTTCTCATTCACAGCCTTCTCTGGAACAACTTTTCCTGCCTCTTCTGCATCTGGTGAGTATCTGGAAGGGAATAGCACCTCAGCTAGGAGTGTTGGCAAGACAAGACCACACATCAGTGGGAAAACGGAAGCAGAGATGCCTGATGTGGAGGCAACAGGAAGAGGACCTTGGTGGGCTGCTGGGGACACAAGAGGGGGACAGTGTTCAAGGAACCTCTGTGGGATGCATCAAGGGTTCTGTGACATGCCTGAGCCTAGCTCCCAACATTCCGCCCACTTTCTGTCCTAAGATATGCACACATGCTCAGAGTCATTCTCCAGGAGTCATTGCCCAAATGGGTGTATTGGATTCCATGTTCTATGAAGACAGGAAACCTTAGGTTCCACTTAGAAGATAGCATTCTTTTCTGGAAAGAGGGTAAATTGGTGGGAAATGTCTTGCCAGCTCAAGTTAACTTGAAATCAGTTTCCATTTTCCTCCTGAAGCTCACAGCTCAGGAAGTCACTGGTCTTAGGAGTAAGGGTTTTTATAAAACCATCCTGGAGGAGGTAGTGGCATGAAGGTTTTACACTGATCTTTTTCTTTTATCTATCCAGGTTCACTGTCCTCCTGCCAAGATGTCCTGCCAGCAGAACCAGCAGCAGTGCCAGCCCCCTCCCAAGTGCCCCTCGCCCAAGTGCCCCCCAAAGAGCCCAGCACAATGTCTGCCTCCAGTCCCTTCCGGCTGTGGCCACAGTTCCGAGGGCGGCTGCTGCCTGAGCCACCACAGGCGCCGCAGATCCCACCGATGCCGGCGCCAGAGCTCCGAGGACTGTGACAGCGGCAGTGGACAGTCCGGGGGATCTGGCTGCAGTCACAGCTCTGGGGGCTGCTGCTGAGCTGGGCAGTGCTATTGAGAGAAGCAATTTTAGAGAAAACAAGGATCCAAAGTTCCAAGAATCAGGCCCAACCTGATGTGTTCTCTCTACCCCAATACCCCAATCTCCTTTCCCTTGGCCAGCCACTGAGATGTTCCTGGAGAGGATTCTGAGCTGTTCCCAGGGGGCTCTCCCTGCTTGCTCTCATGGAGCCCACAGAAGACCCACCTTGGTAACATCAGTGTTTGGATAGCTGCCCAGTAAATTGTTATCACTTTTGATCCAAGTGTCTGACCCTATGGACAAATAAAGTGTTTGTTTTCTCAGCACGACCAGATTCTTTACCTTTGCCTCATCCCAGGCTACTCTGTGAGTCTTTCCTCCCCTCTGCTCCGCAGGTCAGCACTGCTAGGCATTAGGAACAAATCCTAGGCCAGAAAAATAGTATTCCAATTACTCTGAAGGGGCCTGTAGGAAGATTTTATGTTGGGGCAGGAAGCAGAACAGTATTAATTTGAACCCCATCCTAATGAAATGGCCTGACTTTTCCCTATAACATGGTGTGGGAGACTTTCTGACTCATGCCCAGACTCTGTTGGCAGGTGGCCAATGCCATCAAAATATGAAAAGGTAACGCTACAAAATAGAAGCCAGGAAAGGACAGGTGGCCATGTGACAGAGACAGAGATACACCTACAACCTAAGGAGTGCCAAGGGCTGCCAGCAAGCCAACACCAGAATGCTGCAGGCTTCAGAGAGAGCATGGCCTGCCAAGACCTTGACGTTGAACTTCCAGCTTCCAAAACTGTGACACAATAAATTCCTGTTGTTTAAGCCAACCAGTGTGTGGTATTTGTCATAGCAGCCCTGGCAAACTAAGACTTTCATTGACTACGGATTGTTGAAATAATGGTAAAGCAGAAACAATCCGTCAAACCTAACAGGCTATTCCTTAAAATAAAAATAGAAAATAAAAAGACATCTTAGAGCCTGAGATAAAGTAAAATGGGTGCAACGTCATATGATTTCACTGAATCAAAAGTTTTTTAAAGCCCCTGGGAAGTGGCAAACTGGAAATTAGTTTCCCCTCCAACATTGGGACACCAGTTCCTTAAGACTTTGGCAACAAAAAGATACCAAAAAAGGGCCATCTGCTCTAAAATATATTGTCAGTTCAACTGGTTGAGACAGGATTTCTTGAAGAAATGGACACAGCTATGGGACTCACATTACAGTGGGCTTTGGGTTTACAGCTACCGGTTATTTGCTAATCCCAAATGTGAGAAATTCTTGGGCAGTTCACAGATAGGAAATATAAAGATGTTGAGTCGTGATTGAATACACCTCACACACACACGCACACACACACACACACACATACACACACACACAGATGGTCCAAGATGGAGAAACTTTGTCTCAAGGTAAAATTTTCCCATTTATTTTAGAGATTTCAAGGCCTCACAGTAAAAATATCTGTGCACTCAGCCACAGTGACCTGTAAAGGCCACCTGACCACTCTAGAACATTTACTGGGATTCGTAAACCAAGCTTAAGATTGCATATGAGCAGCCAGAAGAACAGTGCTCAGGTTCTAGATTCCAGGTTGAAGAACTGGAAGACACCATCTGCCAGGTGCTGTGGAATGAGTCTTGGAGACTCAGGTGTACCACAGGATCACCGCCCTGAAGTTCCTCCAGTCTTGGACGTGGATGTGCATATTTAGCAGCCCTGGTGTTTTGTAATTTTTATAAGCTCAGGGACAACCTCCAGTGAGGACAAAACCTTATAGTGGGATACTGTGAATTTGGTGGTGGCCAATGGGACATCTAGTGTGTGCTTGCTTCCATATCAAAGATAACAGCTGAATGGGGGAATGGGAGATTGACTTGTCACTTCACCCCCTTCCCAAACTCCCTTACTCGCTTCCCAAGTCGCCGCAGAAAAAAAATTCAACCCATTTCTTGAAAGTACCCAGGTTTACTTCACATTAAAACAACATTGCGAACATGAGTAACAGCACTGAACTATGTATTTGAGTGTGGCTGAAAGGAGAAATTTTAAGTTATATAAGTGTTACTAGAATAAAATTTTTTTTTAAAAGTCCTTGGACTTGCACAACACAGTGAACCTTAAGTTAAACCATGGACTGTAGTTAATAGAACAATTATAAAAATGTACTTTCATCAATCGTAACAAATGTACCACACCAATGCAAGGTGTTAATAACAGGGTGGTATATGGGAAAACTGTATTTTATGCATGATTGTTCTGTAAACTCACAAATTCTCTAATTTAAAAAAAAAACACCTTAGAGTTTCTAAGAGGTAGGGGCTACTTCTTCATACCTTCATAGGTCTAAAAGATAAGAAAAGTTATTTAATGTCTTAGTAAAGTTTTATTTCTCAAGGGCTATCATTTTAATTTGCATATGCCCTTTAAAAGACCTTTACAGTGTTTTTGGAGATACTATATTTCAGGGAATAAGATATCTCTAATACTGTAATAAAACACAATGGAGGAATATACAATTTATAAAAATCCACTTTCTAAAGACCTTAGATTATTACAACTATTGCACTAAATCAGGATAGCTAACGGGGAGTTTAAAGATGAATAACTGAAGGGCATGATGATGTTGCTGATATAAGAAATTGATGCCAATATTTCTAAGTTAACTTTTGTCAGAGAGGGCATAAGATTCTCACATGATAAACTGCCAAAAATCACGTGTGGTGGATGATGGAAGAGCTACGTTCATCACACCCCTAATGGAAAGTGGAAATAACACAAGGTGGAGCAGATGGTGTTGGATCCACACCAAGTGGATATGCTCAGGTAGGACGGTGATCCTGCTCTTCATCATGCTGAGAGTCAGAGTCAGGTCTCTTTCTGTCAGCAATGCCAGGTACTTGGTGGTAACATCAGAGGGTAACACATTGGCATAGAGGTCTTTGAGACTATTGACGTCACACTTCCAGGTGGCATTGGAAGTAGTTTCACCGTTGATGCAGGAATCCATGCCCAGGAAGCAAGCCTGGAAGAGTAACTTCATCACCACGAACTCATTGATCACCAGTCATAAACCCACCAACCTCCCTTAGCTGTCCCAATCAATATGGATCATTCCTATCTCTATGTTATTCCTGTACTATTCACATAGCTCTTAGAATCAATTCCACAACCACCTAGATATTCCCACATTGTTCCTTACTTTTGTATTAATTTGCCACTTTTGTCTTCTTAACCCTCATAGATTCCTAAATATCTATCTTGGGTTTTACCTAAAACATCTCCCCCAGACTCTTCTGCCTTTACACGGCTATAAAATGGACAAGCAGATGCATGTCCAAAATGTGGCAGAGCTGAAATTTGATCTTAGACCTTGAAGGTTTCCGAATCTGCACAGTCCATTATAAAACACAGGTACATTTCTATGTCTTGTGCACCTGAGTTGTGCTCAGTAGTTCACTGTTATTATTAGAAGAGCCAGAAATGAAAAGAAGCAGTTAATCCAACCTGAGAATGCCTGACCCCCAAACCCATACTCCTTATCAACCTCAAGAGCATTAATCTATGCTCGATTAACCTCAAGAATTAATCTAATTCTCCTCCAATTCTTAGGTACCTCTGACCTTCTGCTCAGCTCCTTCTCCCCTACAATGGCAGTGTCATCTCTTCTTCCTTGTGGCCCCCAGCTGGGTCTCCTGAGCTGCTCCTGGAGGCCCAAACTGGGACAGCTGTCCCTGTGCAGAAATGGGGTCCACACTCTGCTCCTGCCACACATCCAAGTCCTGTGGTCACACACCAGTGACCTCATCTCATCCACCACCCCAAGTAATGGCTGGTGACATTTGGACCTATTATCCCTCGGGGTCACCACAGGACAGTAGGAGACTCACCCAAAGCTTCTGACCTAAGACCTGAGGACTTTCCACACACATGTGTTACACAATTTGTCATGTTGGATCATAGCTATTTGAGTGCTAATCTGTCTGGCCCACTACACTGCCAGTCACCCAAGGACCGAAATTGTATTTTATTCTGTTTTCTATCCCTTTTGCTCAGAACAGTGTTTGTAATATGAGGTGGGATCAGTTCATGCTGAATCAGTAAATGAATGAAAGAAAAATAAGCATTGCAAGCCTGCAGTAGGCCTGAAGGGTAGGTATTTGGACCATACTGGGACTTTCTCAATCTCTTCTGTCAAAAAAACTCTTGGCACCTCCCTAGGGAGGATCAGGGAACTTGGTGCTAGAGTGTGGAAATACAAGGAGCTTCCCCATCACCAAGACTCTCTGCCCTCAGCCTGCCTAATCCCACTACTCATTCCCTGTCAATAAACCAAAATAAGGGGAGAAAGGTGCACTGGACAGCAGTACCTGGAGTCAGACCCACATTCCAAGACATTTTCTCTTTCCCTGCTGTCCATCTTAGCTCAGGAATTTTCCCCAAGCTGGGGCCTCACAGCCACAAGCTCTCAAATGTACATGTAAAGAGGCAATTCGCTGAGGTTATGCAATAATTTGCTTTTTAGTGAACTGCCACCCTGATGTCCTGTCAGCAAAAGCAGCAGCCGTGCCCACTCCCCGCAGGAGCACCCCCACACACCCACCCGCTGCTCGCTTCCGTGCCCTCCCACTGGCTCGCCTCCTGTGGCTCCAGCTCTAGGATCTGCTGCTGTCCAAATATGGCTGTGGCCTCATGTCCCGGGGCTGCTACCTGCTGCAACCCGAGGACTGCTGAGAAGCAGCACTGAATTTGGCAAAGGGTGGATGGCTGGACCCAGCCTGATGCCTCTTCCCCTTGCACACCCTTCTCCACCTCTGCTGAGGCTTAGCCCCGGGTATTGCTGTGAAGAGGTCAAAGTGGGCCCAAGAGGCGGTGTTTCTTCTACAGAAACCCTTGCCTTGCCCACTCCAGTCCCTCCCCAGACTCTCCCAGCCCATGTCTCAGACCCTGTGATAGACTGAGGTCTCTTAAGACCCCCAGCTGTCCTTGTTTCTCCCTATACCAGGCTGCTCACTGCCCACCCACCCCCATCAGCATCTTGGGGCCCAGCTCTCCTGCCAGGGGGCAGGGGCCTGGCACAGGATGAAGCGAGGAGCAGAAAGGCAGATTCACCTCCCTTCAAAGGATGTCTGTGGACACTGAGCCAAGAGAAGACAGTACCCGTCAGAGAAAGGCCAGGCTGGATTATAGCCTCCTCCCTCCCTCCTTCTCCCCCTGCCACCCTGCGATTCTGCAATCAAAAGGCATCGTAGTCCCCCTGCAGTTACAGAGGACTCCCTGCATTCACCGCGATTTCAGACTCTGCACCACTGATGAAGGTGCCCGTGGGAAAGAATCCGTGTCTGTGCAAGAGGTTCTGTCCCCAGTGCTCCTCAGATCCGGCCTCACAGGGCAAAAGGAGGTGGTTCCGCAGAGGTAGGGAACACGGCTTTCTCCCCTGCTCCCGAAGGCACGAGGGGTGAGTGCTCACAGAGGCTTGTGCAAAGTTTCAGCGCTTAAAACGTTGTGTTTTTCTTAGTTAGTTCTTCATTTTCACAACACGACCTGAGATCCTGGAAAACAATTTGAGTTCTCTTGGTGTTTCCAACCCTTTGCAAAGGTTTGGGACGTGCTCGCACGCTGGGTGGACCAGTGAGGAATAGCAGGCCCGAGGAGGACTTAAGAAGCCAGTGCACGGGTAGAGTCAAGGCTTCCTGGGTCCTTCCTGGGGATCTGCTAGCTCCTTGGGAGGGTGGCATGCACTGTGCCTCACACGGGAAGTCACCAGGTCCGATTCAAGGGCTACCCCTACTGCCCGGCCCTTCTTGTTCTCGTAGGGGATCCTTCCTCTCTGCACTATAACGTTGACTTTATTATGCTAAAAGAGTCTTTGTTCCCCTCCTGACCTCAGATTTTATTACCAAGTCTCCTTTAATTTGTCATTGACGGACCATTTGAACCTCCTCACTGCTTCTTAGTTCCCGGGCCTTTTCATTGCCTACAAGGTCAGTGGGAGAGGATGCAGGGCAAACTATAGTGATGGCCAGAACTAGGGACACATAGTGGGACAGAGACGTGTTTGACTGAATACTTTGGGGCAGAAAAGGCAGGATTTGACACTTGACTCGGGGTGGAGAGGTTAGAGAAAGGGAACAATCAGGGATGATCGTCAGGTTTCAGGCTTGAGCTAGGGGTGGACGACAGTGTTATTTAGTCCCTGAGCCAAAGAATACAGGGTAAGATGCTGGTTCACTGGGACTCTAATAAGTACAATTTTAGGCATGTTAAGCTTTAAGCCTTTCTGAGTTTTCAAATGTATAGAATACTCACAGTAACTTTAGAAGCAAAGAAAATGTCCAAGAGCTTTAGGGTTAAATATACCTAGATTTGATTCCGAGCTCTGCTGTTAATTAGCTGTGTGATCCTGGACAAAACACCTAAATTCTCTAAGATTCTAGTTCTTCATCATTAAAGGGATACTACTTTTAGCATCACCACCACAGTCCTGTGATACATACATGAGATAAAAGTGTCAGAGCACTTAACAGTAGCTAGCACATCAGGAGAGTTTAGTAAATGATAGCTTTTATAATTATTATTGTTATTATTGTAAAAAAAAAATTAGCAACTGATCAGTAAATGGGATTCAGTTCTCATCTTCTTCCATCATACCAACACTTTCTCCTGACTTTCCAATTTCCGTTAATGACAAGTCTCCATGACTGGATCTGGAAATGAAAATCCCAAAGCCCTTTTTTTATTTCCCATCCCTCACATCCAGTCAACCTCAAGTCCTAGAGAATAAGAGAGTCAACCTCTAGGAAGACACATGCATCTGCCTCCTTCTCTTGTCTCCAGGGTCAGTAGCCTTTCTCAGGTCTTCTCATCTTTTACCAAACAATGCTCATAACCTCCCTTCTTTTTGTATTCTTCAATTTATTCTTGGCCCTAATGGCAGATAACATTTCCCACCACTCAGCCCAAATCATTAGTCAAAAATCTTGATGAGAATCCGTAAGATGAAAACAGACTCACCAGGTTGTAAGAACAGAAGGAAGGTCAGAATAGAGAACATGGTGACAAATAGGGAAAGTGAGGCAGGAAAGCAAGATGGGCAAGCCATCAATCATTTAAGACATGGAGGCCTATCTCAAGAGCTTGGATTTTATTCCAAATGCCATAGAGAGTTTTAAAGCAAAAGAGTGGTCTAATCTGATCTACATTTTTTTTTACTTTTAATAATTGGCTTCCCTGAGAAGAATGCATGGCATATAGGAAGGATAAGAATGTAGCAGGAGGGTACTAAGAAGATGCAGTAGCTAGGAGCTTTGTATCCCAGAAAAACATGTTCTCAAACTGAATGCATTCCTATGGGTGTGAAGTCATTGTATGTAGGACCTTTGCTGATGTCACTCAGTTAAGGTGTGGCCCACCTCAATCAGGATGGGACCTAATCCTATTACTGGCATAAGACAGAGAGAGAGAAAGCCACAGAGGGAGCAGCCAGCAGCTGAGCCTTAACAGAACCTGGAAGGGACGCGAAAGGACAGGAGAGGATGCCATGTGATAGAGTAGCCCAGGACCAAGGATCACTGGCAGCCAGCCCCAGAACACCAATTTTAGGAAGAAAGCATTGCCTTGCTAATTCCTCAGATTTGGAATTCTCCTAGCCTCAAACCTGGAACCAATAAAGTATCATTGTTTCAGCCACCCCATTGCATGGTATTTGCTTGAGCAGTCAAGGAAGCTAAACCAGAAGGCTACAGCAGTAATGCTTGCAGGAGATGATCGTTACCAGCACTGAGGCAGTGGACAGTGGAGATGGAGGTCCTTAAGCAACTTCAGGAAATATTTCGGAAGTGCACTTAGGACTGGACTGATTGGATGGGGATGGGGTGGGGAATGGAGATTGACTCATCCCCCTCCTCCAAGTTCTAAGTATCGATTGCTCAGTGAGGCTGGTGGTCTTCCTGCCAAGATGTCCTCAGGTTTGCAGCAGCCACCTTGCTGGCAATTCAAAGGTATGTTCCGTGCATCTTTCACAGCCTGAGACATGGGGGTTGAGCAAGAGTCCCTCTGCCTAATTAAGAGAAGTCTGTATCAGTCCAAGGGAGGAAATCTGCTTAAACCTTTCAAAGGGGCTTAGGAATAAAGCCTAAGTTCCTCAGTGCCCCATCCAAGGTCCAGCTGCGGGCTGGCTGGAGCCCTGAGTGTTGATCAGCAGTCATCAGTGCCTTGAGACGTCCAGAAACCACTGCGCCTGATACGCCCCCCAAAACCTTCCATTCGGTCCCCAAGCACAAGACGGGGCCTGTTCAGGGGAAAGGCAGGCCTGCGTCAAAGACATTAAGCAGGTGGGAGGCTAAGCATAAAGAAATGGAAGCATCCAAAATCGGAGCTTCACCGACACCAGCAGGCTGCGGGCTGCGATAGTGACCAGCGCCACCTAGTGACCATATGCAGACGATGTTCTTCAGTTCCTGATCCTGAGACCGCTTCCAACTGGGTGGGGAGCTGCTCGGAGCTGACCTCGGAATTTGCAGCTCCAGGGAGCAAGTATTACCTTAGAAATATTTAAAAAGGAAATGACACAGTGTGAAAATGTTTCTAGAATAGAGTCAACAAAATAATATTAATACTATTACTACATATTATTAGTGCTAACATGCTTTATAAATATCATATAATGCAAATGCAAAAAGTCCTGACACACTAAGGAGTAAGTAATTATTTCCAAATTTTGAAAAATTGATAAAGGACACAGGCAATTCACAAACAAAGAATAGTAATTGCCAATAAATATGAAAATAGGTTCAACATCTTTAATAACAAACAAAGAAGTCTTTTATTCATTACCAGCTTCTGTGCAAAGTTGAAACCCTTCCCTGAAACTAGTATGGACAATCCAACAGTGGGCCCCAAAGTCTTAAAAAGTCATTTGGCTGATTAACAACTATTTCCAGGAAAATGTCCCCAGTTAAATTTTCAGATTTATATATATTTTTAATGTCATTCTTTAGGGGAGCAATAAAGTACATCCTGCCTCAATGTCCAACAATAAGGGAATCACTAACTGAAATATTGTGCATCCATAAAATAAATGAAATGTTGCTCAGTCATTAAAACCACTTTTAGAGATGGCCAAATTATCATAATGTAATGTGAAAAAGCAGCACATACAGTGTGTAAAGTGTAAAGTGTGTTCTCAATTCTGTAAATATATATACAAACAACTAATTTTTCTTTGTTTCCAAAGTTTTCAAAACTTAGCAAAAGTGCATTATTTTATCAGAAAATAACTTTATTTTTAAAAGAAAGTAATTTGGCAGGGTGAGATTCCTAAGAATGAGGCATCCTGACACTGCCTGGTCCAAAGGAAGAAAGAACTTGAGGCACCAGTGCTGAACAAGTGTCTCCTATTTTATCAAGGAAGAAACACCTCCCTGCACTTCACACCAAGTCACTAGCCACCTCTCCTGACCACTGCTGCGCACGAAAGCGGCAGCCCCTTACTTAGAAGAAAAGAGAACGAGTTCTGTCATTCAGGTGCACAGCCTTCCCTAAGTCCTGCCCTGTTGCCTCTAGCCCCAAGCTCTGGAAGTCCTGCCAGGTTCTGCCAGGGACAAAACCCACAGGCTGCCCCACCCGCCCTAATCTCAAAGTTTACTTCTCTGGTCCTATTTACAGCATCACTTTTCCCTGCCCTCTACAGAGATTTTATCACTGTTGTGGTGATGGTTTTTAAAAAAAGAAGTAAATTAGTTATATTGTGTACATGTGAACTACCTACGGCATTGAAAGGCTCTGCTTTTGAAACTGTATCTCAAACAAACAAAACTCATAGGTTATGGAGACACTTCCTTGGGTCTTTCCTAACCAGAGCAGAGAAGGATGCTGGTAAAGCCATGACCTCACATTTTCTGCTCAATTCTGAGCCTGTGTCAGGCCCCTTAAGAAAAGAAAAAATCCTTCTTCTGGCTCTAGAGCTCTTTAGAAACCAAACAAAGATGCAGGGAGAGAGGCTTCTGCAGGTTTCATACAGAATATAAACACTACTTTCTCCCCAGCATGAGACATGGCTCCCAGGGATGAGCTCCTCTGGCACTGAGGGATTATTACCAAGCACTGACTAGCAATGAATCTGGAAAAATACCTTGACCAAAAGGGGGAAATATTAAATACAAATGAGTTTTCATGGCTAAGAGACTTCAAACTGAGTCAGGAGGTTATTCCAGAGTTTATGCTTATGCATGTCTCAGAAGGATCTCATTGACTGCCAGAGTAAACAGTATCTCAAACGGCAGGGCTCCTGAGGGTTCTAGAGACATCTAGACACTATAGGCAGGGCAGACATTTGCAGGAATTGAGCACCCTATCAATAGGCCTGACTTTGGCATATATGCTTTCCAATGTAACAGAATTAGACTTATTTATAATTTCCCTACACATAGCTCTTCTGCCTCTTTTATTTGAACCTATAATTAGCACTATGCTTATTAAATATATGTCCCAGAGACTTAAATCTTCCATCTGTTCATATGCCAGTTAAGCCTTGAATCTCAGCAGAGTTGCAACACCTACTCACCTGTTCATTGCACTCACCCAGAACAACTAACAAAAGTATGATGATGGATAACGCCCATCCCAGGAAGTGGAGAGTGTCTGCAACTTCAAGCAATATAGTTCCATCCACCTGCTCCATGGGATTTAAGCCCCCTCTCAACCAGAGACAGGGTGGGCATCACCCTGTTCAAAAATCCTCAAGACTGAGGAATGGACAAACCATAGGGGAGGAAGCAGCTATGGACTAAAGCAGACTTATAATTATTCCAGCAATGGAAGAACTTGTATCACTGATATAAGACAGTGGCCACCAGAGGTTCTGAGAGGAGGGAGAGGGAAGAATAGGTACAAAATGGGGGCATTTGGGGGACATTGGAATTGTCCTGCATAACATTGCAATGACGGATACAGGCCTTTATAGATTTTGTCAAAAACCTATGAAATTGTGCAGGGCAAAGTGTAAACTATTGGTTAGCACAATCCTTCAATATGTGTCCATCAATTGTAACAAATGTATCACACTAATGAAAGATGTTATTAATGTGGGAAAATGTGGGAGGGGGGGTGGCTATACAGGAATCCCTTATATTTTTATGTAACATTTATATAATCTAAAGCTTCATTAAAAATAAAAAATAACAGTAAATAATTAAATTAAATTAAAAATAAGATAAAATGAAGAATGTTCTGGCATCTCTCGCCTCTCTCTGGCCCCTCCCTGGGTTTCTTTGTTTCTCCAGCCCTACCCCACTCCCCTCAAGTCCCTGGGGCAGAGCAGGTCTTGAACGAAACCCTTTCGTGGAAAACTATATTGTAGGATTTCAACTCTACCATACTTGTGCTCTCGCCCAGCTAAGACTTTTATTTAATGAAGCTGCAATCCTCATTTTCTGCCTAGTTGTCAATACAATTTAAAATTAAATCGAATTAGAAAGTAAACCTTTTTTAAAATCCTAGTCATTTTAAATTTATAAATATTATACAAGTGTTTATTGTTAATTATGCCAAACTACAATTGGGACGTCACAGGCTATGATTACATTGTTTCCTGAACTGTCATCCTCATTAATTTCAAAACAACAGTTTCCTCTTGTAAATGGTCCCCACATTTTTCTGAAGGGTGATTTCAGGGTGTAACCCCTAATAGGTGTAACCAGAAAATGACAGTTTTGGGGGATAATTTGCTTCACTAATAACGCATGCATGCACACATGTGCCCACTTATTCACATATATTTAGCTATTAACTATTTTGATCGTTTCAGACACAAAGCACAGCCTTTGGAGTCCAAAAGTAGCTCGTATGCTTATTTTACGTAATCTTAGAGTAGCAGGAGTGAGCGCTGTTTAATTTGGATGTCTGACGTACAGGTGGCCACTGCTGCATTTCCTGGGTGCGGTTTTCTGGGGAGTCTGTAGAGCGGAGTATGGAGCAGGGAATGGAGCCCGGGATGTGGAGCCCTGTGACCTGGGTTTAAACAGGACGGGCTGCTTCCTTCTACGAGGACGATGATAATAACTGCTTTCCTGCCTGCATAAAAGCGCTAAGAATAAGATGAAGAGTTTATGCCTTAAAGAAACTGTGGGTTAATACTGAAAACGAATAAAAAGGGTTACTTATGGGAGCGAGAGGAGGAGGGAGGGGACAAGGATGGAAGCTTGATTTTGTCAGTGGTACCTTGTTTCATAGATTTGACTTTGGAATAATTGGAACAATGTAACTGTTTATATATGATTAAAAACAAACATATTAGATAAAAAAACCTCTGAGTGGAAATAAACTAAAACAAATATATCTAACTATATTGGGTTGATGGCATAACCATACTGAGAAAAGAATTACTTCAAGTAACTTTAAGACACAATGTTTTGTTTACACATCTCTATCCCTGTGGAAAAGAGTCTCAAAGGCATCTTACAAAGCACTGAACAATCTTATTGTTAATAGTAATTTCAGCACTATCATTTGGAAATATTATAGCTATATTTATATAAAAGAAACATAACTTCTTGGAGAAATACCTGATGCTAACTCTGAAACAGGTAATGTACAAGATGAGCCTAAGACACTTATTGTACCAGAAACAAGGAAGCTCTCGTAGACTTTTAGGATTGTATGTCAAAAGACACATGAGGCAATTTTAAAGGACTCCTACTGGGTAAAAACTGGGACAATTTGAGAATCAAAAATAATCATCACTGAAATTGATAAGGTCATAAAAAATAGAGAAACCTATGAGTCCATAATGATAAAAAATTAACGATTTAAAAAAAATGATTCTCTTTGGAAATTGCTAGGCCGCCACCTCATTAGTCTCTAAATTAGCAAGAGAAATAATTTAGCATTTTTCCTATCTTTCCTGTATAAATTGTATTTCAGGTTACCAAATAGTTGATGAGGGAAGTCCTTTTTTATAAAAACAATTCCAGTTAATAAAGAAGAATGAATGAGAGTATCAGAAAAATTATCATTTGTCAACCCCTAATGAATAATGGCTCTAGCAACAATCATCAATATGTGCTTATACCATTAGGTGGAAGGTTTATGGGGAACTTTAGAATGGATGGATGGTGCTGACATATCCAAACCCACAGATCAATCTTGACATCACTACAAGGAGAACAACCAGACAGTATGTGCCTCCTGATATGGTGCAAAAAGAAGTGCAAAACATTACATCTGAAGTATGCTTGCCCCCCCAAAAAAAAAATTGAAGATGAATTTCATTTAAGCTTCTAGATCTATTACCTGTTTATAAGAGATACTGGGAAATAGAGGAACATCACAAGTGTTAAATGATATAAGAAAGAAGCAATCAGCCAAATGATTAAATATGCTGTTATGCACATACATCAGCCAAGATGAGTACCCGTTTCTTTAAAAAGTGAGTGGTGGCAGAGTTCCAGGCAGATGGCCCCTGTGCGCCACTGCTCCACGGCGCATGCAGGCAGCGGCCTAGCGTGCCCGCCTCGTCCCTCCATGGGTCAGGCTCCTGGGCCCACCGCCTGCCTAAGAGGAGTTACTGTCCATCGTTGCCACCATATTTCTACATCTTGAAGACAAAACAAAAAACTTCTACTTTGCAATAGATGGATTTTTGTCACTCTCTGTGGACCAAAGCGAGTCAATGTTTCCTTTGGATTGTTTCTGTACATCACAAAAGTGAGTTGGTCACACACCTGGTAAGCCGTCTGATACCAGCACCTGTCCGTCTTTGGTTCCTCTTCTTTCTGCCAGAACCAGTGATGTGATATGGTTCACCAGCATTTTTCACGATGGGCTCCACGTGAAATAGGAAGAGGATTTGACAACCTGACTTCTGTCCACCGCCCCTGACACACTCCTGCGGAAACACTGGTGACTATAAAAACTACAAATCTGGAAAACTGCACTGAAGAACACCTGAAAGCTTTACAGTTTCAGCAAGTCAACCCTTGAGAACTTACTTTTCTGAAGGAATGAGTGAAACTTTAATAAGAAACATTCGTTTTGGAGCAGTGAGAAGGTTGCACTATCTGCACCGACATGGCTGTGCTCACAGGCGTGGTGAAGCCAGCCGTCTCGCCCCTTGTGGCTTGTTCCACCTGCATGGTTTGGTTAAGCACAGACATGGGCACAGGGCTGTGTATGATTTCCCACAGTTCAGCACATCAGCGCAGCCGCGGCTGAGCCCAGAACTGCTGAGACGGGATTTACATGGATATAACGTGAAGTCAGAGGTTTACAGTGTTGGGATCACAGCCTGTGAATTAGCCAGGGGTCAAGGACCTTTGCAGGACATGCAGAGGACTCAGATGCTGTGACGGAATCTGAAAGGTCCTCCTTATAGCCCATTGGAGATCAGTATTTTTCCAGTCAGAATCCAGAATGAAAAATTCCCAATCAGATGTAGACTCTGGGATTGGAGAAGGTATGTGTCCAGTAGAATGTGCACAGTAAATAGTGTCAGATGCAGATGCCACCCTCAAAAACTCTCTCCTGCCTTCTTTAGCTTAGTCCAACTGTTTGCAACAAGATCCTGAGAAAAGTCGATCAGCATGCAGTTTATTGTCCCATGTAATCCTCAAACAGCCTTATCCTGAGCTTCTTTAACAGAGCAGAGAGCAAAGCCCAGATTCAATCCTCCCACGGGTGCCTCCTGCTTACACAAGCCATCAAGAGCAGTGC
>JAQZBX010048617.1:0-20154 GCA_029593785.1 Cabassous unicinctus
AAAAAAAAAAAAAAAAAAAAATTTAGTGCAATTAAATTATATTAAAAACAAAGCTAATACTCAAAATTAGTTCCCAATTATTTCACTACATTTTATATTTTCTATGTTCTCAAGATTATTTTTGTCTCTTACATCGTTAAGGCAGAAATACTAGAGTTGTGCACTACAGTACCTCTTCCTAATTCCACATTCAGGGATGCCACATTAGTAGCTGTGCTGAGTATTTATACCACAGAAATAGGCAACCTTTGCAAATCAGAGGCACCTTCCCCCCAGTCAGTTGTTAAACATTTACCAGCACAACACTGCATATAACATTCACTTTTATACTCTCTTAGACTCTAAGCCAATAGTTTTCAACTTTTTCTTTTAATAAATTTTATTTTTCTTTCATGGAATTGCCTGGACTTGCAGAATTCCTAATACACTATTCATAATTCTACCCTATTTTTCATCAACTATCAAAGCACACTGGAGTCTAATGAAGAGTGACATAATTAAAAAGGATAACTTCACGTCTGTACTACTTTATACTTCCATTCTAAAATGATAAACAGATGGATGAAATGGATTCTTGTATGGCAAGGTAAGGCATAATATTAAGCACAGAAAGAGAGCATAATCTGTTACAGCAATTGGAGAAGAGTACTGTGGGTTTCATAAAGGAAGGAAAGCCTCAGGGAAAAGCTGATCTACTACTCCAGTGAAGAACCCACGGTCCAAAGGGAAGAACACAAATGAAACCGTATATAACAACTAAAGGGACCTTAGAGCACACTAAATAGTCTGGGGCAGTCCCCAAAGACTCAGAAAGAATACAAGGGAGTTGTGAGGACAGTTAAGTACACAAAGTTTGAAGGGAACAATGTTCATAAAGACAACATGACATAGGTAGGACAAGTAAACTGGGACAAGACAAACTGTGAAAGTGGTTGAAATGGCAGACTAAAGTAACTGGGACTTACTGTGAATCCATCTAAGGGGCTTGGGTTTTAACCTTGCAAGGAAATATGAAATTACTGAAGGTTAGAGAGCAGGAGAGGGGAGATGAACCTGGCAAAGTGCAAAGGATGCAGTGATGGTAATGAAACACTTAGAGTTTTTAAAACTGTGACAAAAACTTAATTATACATAAACTAAAGACTTGAATAAGACATTGTTAAAAATGAATTTAAGGGAAACAGATGTGGCTCAAGCTATCAGGCTCCTGCCTACCACACGGGAGACCCTTGGTTCAGTTCCTGGTGCCTCCTAAAGAAGACAGCGAGCTGGCGCGACGGGCAGGCACAGCAAGCTGACACAAGACGACACAATAAGAAACAAAAGAAGAAAAAAAAAACATAATGACAGACACAACACAGCAGGAACAGAGGAGGCTTAAGTGATTAGACACCTTCCTCCCACATTGGAAGTCCTGGGTTCGGTTCCCGGTGCCTCCTAAGGAAACAAAACAAAACAGACATGGCAAGTGCAAACAATGAGGGGGTGGAGAGAGATAAATAAAATAAAAATAAATTTAAAACATGAATTTAAAAAAATAAAAAATTTTAATAAAGAAACTTCTGGGAAGATGGCATCCAAATAGGTAGGCAGAGCTCAACTCTCTCATAAAAACAACAAAGGAAGGGCAAAAAGCTGTCCAAGGGATCTGCAATGGTGCTCTGCAGAACAGGAGACTATTGAGCACGCCCCAGGAGGGGGAGGGACAGAGCGATGAAGAAGCTGAAAAGAAAACCATGAGTTACTAGCCACTGCAGCTGGGAACGGCACCCATCCCCCCCACCCCCAAAGTGAAGAGCCTGGATAAAATTCTTGGCTTACTGCAGCCACCTGAGAGGGTAACAGATGTCTTCTTCCCTGGGAAGAAGAAGGGTATGGCAGAGGGTAGAGTGGTTTCTCTTCAGTGAATTTGGTGAACTTTGAATCTTGGCTCTGGCCAGACGAGAAACATGGGCAAGCAGAGGTTGAAAGAGTAACCTCAGTGGAAAAAGTTGCCAATAAGTGCCATCTGCTGGTGGACTGGGAAAATGCAAGGAGAAATCTCCACCCCATTCACGAGTTCCTGGTCCTATTTTGATAACTTAAGCAGAGGAATATTAAAGACTTAGAATAAATTGAACCAAAAATCAAAGACGAGCCATGAAATAAAACCCGACTAGGCAAGAGAAATTGACTGTCAGAGTAAATTCACCAACAGATTCAGATGCCTAGACATCAGAAGAAAATTACAAGCTGTACTAAAAAGAGGAAGAGATGGCCCAATCAAACGAACAAATCAAATATCCTGACAAGATACAGGATTTCAGACAACTAATCAATGATAATCACACAAATCTCCTAAATCAATTCAAGGAGTCTGAAGGAAAATATGCCTAAAGAGATAAAGAATATTAATACGACACTGGGTGAACATAAAAAATAATTTGAAAGCCTGCAAAGAAAAGTAACAGAGCTTATGTGAATGAAAGACACAATGGAGGAGATTAAAAACACATTAGATGCATACAACAGCAGAGCTGAATTGATGGAAGACAGAATTAGTGAAATTGAGGACAGAACATCTGAACATGAAAAGACAGGGGAACAGAAAGAGAAAAGAATGGGAAAAAATGGAACAGGCTCTCAGGCAACTGAGTGACAACGCAAAATGCACAAACATATGTGTTATCGGTATCCCAGAAGAAGAGAATGGAAAAGGGGCAGAAAGAGCATTTGAGGAAATAATGACCAAAAACTTCCCAACCCTTATGAAAGTCATAAATATCAATGTCCAAGAAGGACAATGTACCCCAAACAGAATAAATCCTAATAGAACTACTCCAAGACATCTACTATTCAGAATGACAAATACCAGAGATAAACAGAGGATTCTGAAAGCAGCAAGGAAAAAGCAATGCATCATGCAAAAGGGAACCTCAATAAGACTAAGTGCCAATCTCTCATCAGAAACCATGGTGTGGGGAGTGGAAGTGGTTGAGTACCTGCTTCCCAAATGGGAGGTTGATAGCAGCATTATTCACGATTGCCAAAAGATGGAAACAACCCAGGTGTCCATCAACCAATGAATAAACAAATTGTGGTTTATACACACAATGGAATACTATGCAGCAGTAAGAAGAAATGAAGTCGTAAAGCATATGACAACATGGATGAACCTGGAGGACATGTTGAGTGAAGCAAGACAGACACAAAAGGATAAATACTGTATGACTGAGCTACTATGAACCAAATATATTGTGTAATCTCACGGAGTTAATAACGTGCATATAGGTCATCAGAAAATAGAATGAGGGTAGAGAATCGAAAGCTGAGGGTTAACTTGTGCTGAGTTGATAAAAAGGATGTGTTTTAATCTTTGGAAATTAATAGAAAAGGTGAAAACTCAACATAACGTTTGTAACTAGCAGTACTATTATGTGAGTATGAAAGGGGCTTAAGGGGAAAATCTGAAGTCATGTATATTACTCAAAGGAAAGCTAAAAAATGTAACATGGGACTATATAGCATAGTAAAACCACATGTGAAAATGAATATGGATAAAACTGTTTTTCTTTGAAATTGAACAATTGTATGTTAACACTACAAGATGTTAATATCAGACAAAAAAAAAAAACACAAAAAAAAACACCAAACCACATTATGCTAAAGTGAAAGAAACCAGGCACAAAGTACTACATATTGTAGGATTCCATTTATATAAAATGTAAATATAAACCAATTTATAAAGATGAAGTTAGATTAGTGTTTATGTAGGGCTGGGGGAAGGACTGCTAAGGGATGTGGAGTCTTCTTGGAGCAATGAAATTATCAAAATTTTTTTTGTGGTGATGAATGCACAACACTGTGATTATATTAAAAGCCATTTATTGTACACCTTTTTTTTTTTTAATTTTTATTTATTTATTCCCACACCCCTCATGTTTGCAGTCGCTATCTGCCCTCTGTGTCCATTTGTTGTGTGCTTTCTGTGTCTGCTCATCTTCTTTTTAGGAGGCACCGAGAACTGAACTTGGGACGTCCTATGTGGGAGAGAGGCGCTCAATTGTTTGAGTCACCTCAGCTCCCTAGTTTGTTGTGTCTCTGTCTTTCCTCTGTGTCTCTGTTGCATCATCTTGTTGCGTCAGCTCACCGCGCCTACCCATTGCACCAGCCATCTTCTCCAGGAGGCACTAGGAACTGAACCCGGGACCTCCCCCATGTGGTAGGTGGGAGCCCAATCCCTTGAGCCACATCCACTTCCCTATTGTAGAAGTTTGGCATTATTTATGAATTCCAAAAATAGATATTGGATTGTTTGTGAACTGGTTTTTTCCTCTGGGCATATTAGATTATATTAGATTGATTATACTTGATTAAATAATGATTAAGGCTTTGATTGGGCTTCGTCAGTAGGATGTTGAGTCCCCACCCCCTTGGTGGGCGGGGACTCACAAAAAAAACCACACCGCAGAGAAGGGAGGTTTTTGAGCTGGAGCCCAGGAAGTGAACACACAGAAAAACACAGAAGAATAGAGACGGCTCCTTAGACACAGCAGAAGTCCTGAGGAGAGAGACAGAGCCATTCGCCTGATAGTCCACAGGTGGCCTTGTGGAGAGAGCACAGTAGCTGAGCCTGGAGAGAATCCCAAGAAGACTGAACTCTTGGCAGACGTGGGCAGCCATCTTGCCCCAACATGTGGCAACAGACTTTGGTGAGGGAAGTAACTTATGCTTTATGGCCTAGTAACTGTAAGCTTCTACCCCAAATAAACACCCTTTATAAAAGCCAACAGATTTCTGGTATTTTGCATCAGCACCCCTTTGGCTTACTAATATACCTATTATACACTTTGGATAGAGCAATTGGTATATGAATATATCTCAATAAAACTGCTTAATAAATAAGTAATTGTGCAAGAATACCCAGAAATAGAAGCTATGTACAGCAGGGGAAGCATAGATAAAGGAGTGAAGAATTTTTTTGTTTGTTTTTTATTATTATTATTGAAATAATGAAAATGCTCTAATGATGAGTGTACAACTATGTGATTATACCAAATACCATTGATTGTACACTTTGGATGAATTGTATGCTTTATTAATATGTATCAATAAAATTGATTTGTTTTTTTTTTTTAAACAAATGGCAGGTGGGTTTGGCCCACTGGCATTATTTATCAGTTTGCTAAAACTCAGAGTTGTAAAATAGGTGAAAGACAATGAAATACAGAAATAACTGAAAAGGATGCCCAGTAAATCTTTCTCAATTTTCCTTGACCTCAGTAACACACCCTTTATTGGCTGTCTCATCCCTGTCTCCCAGTCAGTACCTGCCTCCCTTCCCTACTAGAGTTTCCTGAGACTGCCTCCCAAATAAATGTCTTACACACACACACACACAAACTAAACAACATAGACAAGATGGACAAATTTTTAGAAATACACAAACAACCTACACTGACCCAAGAAACAATAGAAGATCTCAACAAACCAATCACAAGTAAAGAGAGTGAAACAATAAACAAAAACCTCCCAAAGATGAAAAGCCCAGGACCAGATGGCTTCACAGGTGAATTCTACCAATCTTTCAAAGATGATCTAATACCAATCTTGCTCAAGCTCTTCCAAAAAATTGGATCAGGAAAGAACACTATCAAAATTATTCTATGAGGCCAACATCACTCTAACACCAAAACCAGATAAAGATATTACTAAATAAATAAATAAATAAAAGAAAATTACAGAATAACATTAATGAATATAGATGCAAAAACCATCAACAAATACTTGGAAACCAAATCCAAAAGCACATTAAAAGAATTATGGGAAACGGATGTGGCTCAAGCAATTGGGCTCCCGTCTACCATATAGGAGGTCCAAGGTTCAATTTCTGGGGCCTCCTGGTGAAAAGCAAGCTGGCCTGTGCGGCAAGCTGGCCTAAACAGGAATGCTGGTCCATACAGGAGCGCTGCCTGCGTGGAGAGCTGGCGCAGCAAGATAATGCAACAAAAAGAGACACAGAGGAGAGACGATGAGACGCAGCAGACCATGGAGCTGAGGTGGCGCAAGAGATTGAGGACCCCTCTCCCACTTCGGAAGGTCCCAGGATTGGTTCCCGGTGCTGCCTAAAGAGAAGACAAGCACAGAAGAACACACAGAGAGCAGACAGTGAGCACAAAATAACTGGGGGGAGGGGGGGCGATAAATAAATAAATCTTTTTTAAAAAATTATTAAAACTCAAAAAAGCACATACTGTGATTCCATTTACATATAATGCAACCCCTCCATAGTGACCAAAAACAAAGCAGAGGATGCCTGGGGCTAGGGGAGGGATGGACTCCAAAGAGTACAAGGGACCTTGTGGGTGACAGAAATGTTCTACATCTTGATTGTGGTTAGTGTTACGTAACCATAAAAACCTATCAAATGGTACATTTTAAATGGATTCAGTTTATTGTAATAACATATTCCATTATAAAGCATATAAGTAAAAAATCATTTAAAACTCACAAATTAATCAGACATTTAATGATATGTAATTAGGTATAAATGGTAAAGTTATGGATATGATAGCAATTCTTAGAATAGTAACACCAAACTTCTAGTTTCCCTCTTTTCATTGGATTAGCTCTTATTATCTAGTCACTGTCAACTCCTTCCCCCAGTTACTGTGTGCAGATACAGTCTTATTTCATAACTCTCCCTCACCCCAACCCCATGTTATCCAACCCCTTCCCGCCCTTCCAACAACCTCTGGGAGTTAAGGGGATAATTCTACCATACAAATTTCCTAATAATCCTAAGTGCCCTGGATGCACTGAACTCTAAACCACAAATCATTTCATATTAGGGAAAAGGAAGGGCAGGGTAGTCTCCTCATTCTAGCTTCATTCTAGTTTCTGTTTCTTCGGCCTATAATTTTCTTATATTATTTATCACACTACTCTGTAGTGACATTTTTCTTTGTTTCTCATTTAGACCGGTAAACTCTTTGTAGATAAGTACATCTCTGTAGCCTCAGAGCCTATCACACAGGTTCCCAGGTGTTCAATGTTCTTCCTTCTCCTTCATCTTTTTTTAAGCAGTTTCACTGAGATATAGTCACATGCCATACATTTCATCCAAAGCGTACAATCAATGGCTTTTAGTATAATCAGTGTTGTACATTCAGTACCACAAAAATTTTTAGAACAATTTCATCACTCCAAAAAGAAAAACTCAACACCCCTTAGTAGTCTTTCCCTTCATCTTTAATTATCAAAATTCTAACCAACCCACAAAGATGATGCTATTAATGAGGTTGTTCAAGATCCAGCTTAATCACCAGTTACTAGTTGTCCCTAATGCCCTGACTGGAATCACTCACAACTTGGCTACTGCTGCTAGAACCTGTCAAATACCTTTTTATCTTAATGAGACAGAATACCATAATATTTAAGTGTGCAGGCTTTAAAATCAGACCTGAAATCAAACTAGGTTCTGGCAATTACCTTTGATCTTGGGCAAATTACTAAATCTCTTCAACAACAGAACAGTTACCACCACCTGCAAGGCACTGTTCGAAGAGCTTACCATGAATTAGCTCATTTAAGATTCACAGCAATCCAAAGCAGCAGGCACAGAGAGGTTAAATAATTTGCCAGTCACACAGCTGGTAAGTAGCACTTACTTCAAACCTCCGAAGCCTAGCTTCAGAGACCATACTCTTAACCTCTGTACTGTACTGCTTCTCATTAACTCTCATTTCTTCATCTAAGGGTGATACCACTACCTACTTAACAAGTATATAAAGTATATAAAGTACATCACAAATAGAAAGAGCTAAAAAAGTTAGTTTTGCTCCTTCAAGGCACAGTCTTTCTTATCTTTGCATTTGTTTCATTTTCCCTTGCACAGGGTATAATAAATAGACACAAATAAATATCTCTTCAGAGAAATGCATTTGACACCCAGAAATCCAAAAACAGATGGAAAAAGACAACACTATTTATCAAGGGAGAATTTGAACAGCATTATCATAAAGGCATAAAGAATGATCAAATCTGCCTGACAAAAGTGGGAAAAATGTCTAAGAGAAGGTGACACTTGAACTAGCTAGGGCCTGGAGGGGAGTACTGGACATTGTATACTTACTTCCCTAAATGGTAATTATAAATAGTGCAAAATACAATTTCAAGAAACAATCTTTAATGGTGACATCAGGATAATCCTTAACAGCAAAATACTGTAAAAAGGTTCGAGGCCAGAAAAACTATGCTCTATAGACTCGGTGCAGAAGATGAAAAGGAGAATCTTCTCTAATGACTAATTACGGCAGTATTACTTGGCATACGATCTAGAAGACCAAGATGGAGTAAAGTTTAAGGCCTAAATGTCAACAAGATCCCTGTGCCACTGAAACATGGGCAGTATACAGTCGAAGATTCTAAGGGCTGCCACCTTAATGCTAAGTGGCAGGGAAAGTAACTGTGCCAACTCTGAACTTACAGATGGTCCAAGGAACATGGGTGCAGCCCGCAGGGGCCCAGTTTTAGAAGGGTTGTGACAGGTTGAAAGGAACAAACAGACTTTTGTGGGGCCTACTACCGCCTTCCCGAGCGCCCCCAGAACGGAGTAGAGGTCAACTGCGAATCCGGGGGGAATCGCTCCGATTAGAGGACCCATGAGTTTGCCCGCTTTACAAAGTCTAAAACAGTAAGAACCCCCAAAAGTCACCTACAAAGGGCCCTTTGCTCCCCTGCCTCTATGGGAGGAATGGAACGTGAAGACACCTCTTTCCGCCAGCCCAGAACACGCCAGGAATGAGATGTGAGCTAAAAACAGGGGACGGACAAAGGGTCTCTGGCCACAGACTCCAAAAAGGGAGTGATTCGGCCGTCAGACCGGCTCAGGTCCTCACAGAAAGGCCGCTGAGAATGGCCCGGCCCCGCCGTGGCGGCGTCGGAAGGAGGAGGGGAGCCGGGGTACGCAGAAGGCGGTCAGCCTCACCTGCCGCTTGTTCATCCGCCGCACATCATCCAGAAAGTCTAGAGACAGCATGGCGGGGCCGGCGAACAGGGCACGGGCAGGAGAGGGAGTGGGGGAACCGGCCGGGAACGGAGGGCTCACGGGCACAGCTAGCGCCGGACTGGCCCCCGCGGCGCCTACACTTCCGCTTCCGGGGCCGCCACGGTCGCCCTCCTGCCCCTCCGCTGGGGCGTGTAGACAAAGGAACGCGCGACCCTCCCAGTCCAGCCTCCCAGCCTGGCCTCGCGGTAGGAGGACCCACCCGCTTCCAACCCCCGCGGGCAGACAACCCTCGGAGCCCCCCTCACACGAAAACCACCAGCCCCTTCACGGAGGCGGCAACCCAGGGTCAGATGGAGAGGCCGGGAGGCGGGCCCTCGTGTAGGCCTGGCCAATCGGCCGTCGCCTCTCCGGCGGGGGCGCGCGGGCGGCCCCTGAGTGGCTGGCACGTTCCGGCGCCCGGGCCGCGGGCCAGGGTGTGGCGCCCGTGGTGCCCTAGGCCGAGGTTCTCGGGTCCCCGCAAGTCTCCCGAGCTCTGAGCTAAGCCGAAGGCTGCGTTGGTTTCAATAAGTGATTTTCGCTCAAGAGTAGAGAATATGTGAAATTGCCAAAGCACTGTTTGAACCTCCCAGGGGATTACAGTCCTGTGGGAGAGAAAATAACCAGTACGATTGGAAAACACCCAAACAATGCAACAGTGTGTTTGCTGACACTACCAGTGGTGCCAGCCATCAGGAAGTTCCTTCCCGGCCTTGACCCTGTTAACAGGGTCCCCAACAGGTGTGAGTGGGGGAAATTTTCATTTGGAAATACGGCCCGCATGGTATGGAGAGAGAATGAAGGGAGCTTTGCTCCTCTGCTCATGGCATGTCTCCAGGAATTTTTTCGTGGACTCCAACTTCTACCATCTTAGAATGTCAAAGGGGACCTGTCCTTGGCTGCAGTGACTGGAGGAAAATGATGAGGGGGGAAATTGCCATTAGCTTAGAAAAGTGCTGGGCAGAATCCATTTTGGAAAATTACACCTCCAGTTGGTCCCATTGGCGGTTTCCTGTGTGTGACCTATTGGTGGTGTGCCTAGCACTGCTTCCTAAATGGGGTGTGGGAAGTGGAGAGTATTTTTATATGAAAGCCTTAGCCTGCTGAGCACCTGTGAAAAGAAGTACACTCCAACTCTCGCCCTCTGTGTCTGTGTTCTCTATTTGTAGCACAACAGAGATGAATGCTGTGAAAACATATACAGGAAGATGGCTATAAGAAAAAAGAGGTAAGTTTTGGTGAGAATGTGGAGAAACTGGAACCCTCATACACAGCTGGTGGCAATGTAAAATGGTGCAACCACTTTGGAAAATGGTCTGGCAGATCCTCAAAGGTTAGATATAGAATTAGCATATTAACCACCAGTTCTACTCCTAGATATATATACCCAAGAGAAATGAAGACATACGTCCACACAAAAAATTTATACACAGATATTCATAGCATAATTATTCATAATGGCCCAAAAGTGTGAACAACCCAAACACCCATCTGATGAATGCATAAATAAAATATGACATGTCCATACAATTAAATATTATTTGGCAAAAAAAAAAAGAAAGACTAAAGTACTGATATAAACTACAACATGGATGACCCTTGAAAACATTAAATGAAAGAAGTCACTCACAAAAAAAAACACATATTGTATGATTCCATTGATGTACAATGTCCATAACAGGCAAATGCATAGAGACAGAAAGTAGTGGTTGCCTAGAGCTGGAAGGGTTGGGGAAATAGGGAGTGACTGCTAATGGTATGGGATTTCTTTTCAGGGTGATGAAATTGTTCTAAAATTGATTGTGATATTAGTTCCACAACTCTGTGAATATATTAGAAATCATTGAATTATACACTTTAAATGGGTGAATTGTATGCTATGTGAAATAGATTTCAATAAAGTTGCTGTAGAAAAAAAAGAAAAGAAAAAAATACTGCTATTTGTTTACTGTTAAATTCCCAGTGCTCAGCACACAGCCTTGCACAAGTTAGGTGTCCAGCAAATATTTGTTGAATTAAAACAAAGATATAAACCAACTGTTGCCCCTGGGTACCCCATATGTATTGGTTAAAAAAGTAAACCCTGATTTCTCCAAATTTGGACAGCCTGTGGGAAAAAAATACATGTAAGCTCTGTCTGTGAGGATAGGGACCTTATCTTGTCCACTCCTGCATCCGCAGCTCTCATACTGCTTAACACATAGCAGCTATTCAATAAATATTTGTTAATAAATGTTGAATATGAGTTCTAACCTAAATTCTGGCCAATAGAACACTTGACCTGTGTTTGTTAATGTTGAATTTGAAGGTGAGCATCAGCAATCATTTAAAAGGCTATGGACCTCAGTCCACTTCCTTGTATTGAACAAAGAGCCCTGTGAGAGGCACAAAGTTCCATGGGGCTTCAGATGCAAGACAAGTCTCTTTAGTTGGGGAGCTTAAAGGGCCTCATAGAGGACAGAACATTTGGCATGTCTAAACTTGGCAGGCAAACAGGATTTACCCAGCTTTGGCAGCTCCACGTCGCTAGGCAGCCCATGGATTGAAGCCAACGGAGCCTGGCCAGTGGCTTCCATGACCTTCGCCTCCTGCGAGGTCATGGCGGGGCCAAGCCCAGGAGACTTGGATAAACAATACGATTTCCTGTTCAAGCTTGTGTTGATGAGGGCTGTGAGTGTGTGAAAGGTGTGCAGGGTGCTGCCAGCTTCAAGACTGGCACCTTCTGGGAGGGCCAGAACAGCACCATGGGCAATCATTTCACCCTGAAGATGCCGGAGAGCCAGGGCAAGCAGATCAAGCTGCAGATCTGGGACATGCCGACCAACAACATGCCACCATCACCCAGAGTTATTACCACAGGGCCAGCGGAGCCATCTTCGCATATGACATCACGATGTCATGGAGAGGAGCTCCTTCCTGTCAGTGCTTGATCGGATTGAGAACGTGAAGAGGAAGTATGCAGTGTGCAGCTGCTGATTAGTGAGGGAGGCTCAGAAAAGTGAAGTCATTTCTCTCGATCCACACAACTCTTGAGCACATAGACCAGGAATTTGAGTTCAGTTCTCCTAATTGCAATTCAGTGACTGTCTGTTACACTATTCAGCTGAACAGGGGTTCTCAAACTTTTGCATGCATCAGAATCACCCAGAAAGCTTGTTAAAACAGATTGCTGGGCCTTGTCTCCAGAGCATCTGACTCGGAGTCTGAGGTGCAGTGGAGAATGGGCCTTTCTGACATGATCTCAGGTGACGCTGATGTTGCTGGGCCAAGGATCCCACTTTGAGAATCACGGCTACAGAGGGCTGTGGCTTACCTCCTTTTCTCTTATTCCGCATGTGTAAACTTCCAGGCCTGGCATCAAGGAGCTTTGGAGGAAGTGGATGTGGCTCAAGCAGCTGGGTGCCAGCCTACCACATGGGAGGTCCCAGGTTCGGTTCCAGTGCCTCCTAAAGAAGAAGAGCAAGACGGCAAGCTGACACAATGAGGAGATACAAGGAGAAACACAACAAGCAGAGAGCAGAGGTAGCTCAAGTGGTTGGGTGCCTCCCTCCCACATGGGAGGTCCCAGGTTCAGTTTCAGGTACCTCCTAAAAAGAAGACGAGCAGACACAGAGAGCACACAACAAACAGATACAGAGAGCAGACAGCTAGTGCAAACAATGGGGGTGGGGGGGTGGGGAAATAAATATTTTTTAAAAATGAAGCTCTGGAGTGTCTGTGTGGTTACTGGAGTTTTCACCCCAACAATTGGGCTGATGCTTCTAAGAATTAGTTGTGCAGATGGGGCCTGAACTGTAGATTTTTGAGCCTGGGGGCCTGAACTTGGCTTTGGCTGGGGAAAAAAGGTGGCACTTGGTTTCACATGGCCTTCAACAACCAGCCCAAACTAGGGTGTGAAAACAGCAGATAGGAACTGCCCTGCCTGGGCAAGAAACAGAGCTCTATCTTCCCTCCTCTTTCCTTTTATCAAGGAAGTTTTATCCCTTTTATCAAGGATTTTTTTTTTTTAATTTTATTATAGAGCAGTTCATACAAATACAAAAATAGTATAATAATCCCCGTGTGCCTATCACCTCGCTTCAACAATTAGCAATTCATGTCTAATCTTGTTTCATCTTAGACCTTTATCCACTCCCCTCATATTATTTTGGAACAAATCTCAGCTATCAAACCATTTTATCTGTAAATATTCCAGCATGAATCTAAAAAAGATATAAACTTTTTTTTTTTTTTTTTTAATTTAACAATGACTTCTGGTCAACCAAGATGGTGGAGTAAGATTCTCCATGGTCTCCCTATAGAATATTTGAACAACTAGCAGAAAGTGGCAGAGCCATCTTGCTCAAAACTCCAATAAACAGTTAAAATGTTACAGTACTTGGGCAAGTACAAAATCAAGAAAAAGCAGCCTGAAAAATCGTAGGCAAAGCTTATGGTACCCTTGCTAGCCCCTTCCCCACCATCTACCCCATGCTGTGGAGCCAATCTGCCCTCTAAATGTGGGTCCCTGGCCTGGCTCCAGAGGGAGTACAGTAATCCCTAGGTGCATACTGGGATGCCTGTATGTCAGTGCCAATTTAAGATTGAACCAGAAAACTTATCTTGGGCTCACCCTCCCAGAATTTGCCCTGAAGGCAGAGAAGCAGCTTGCAGACAGCCAAAGAAGTGTAAGAAACAATTGAGTGGAAACAGCCTAGGGTAAAGGACTACCTTCATTAAGTCATAGGAAAGAGCACCCAGGAGGAGGTGAAAGTCTGTTTCAAAGGGAGTGGAGAAGGCATTGGAACTCCTGTAAACTGTCAACAGAGGCATTCCTAAGACCAAGAGCAAGCGCAAGCCCAGGAAAAGAAGCAGGCTCCACAAAGCCTCAGATAAAACAGAAAGGACTCTGTACTTTGCACTTGCCTCAGGCTGATCTTTTTAATAGAAAGACTAAGCTCAAAAGGAAACTACCAGCCAAAGCAGAGCTAATTTGAAAAGACTGTGAAAAGTGCCTTTTGCTTCTGTTTGTTTTTGTTACCTCTTTTTTTTTTTAAGATTTATTTATTTCTCCCCGCCCCCTCGTTGTTTTGCACTTGCTGTCTGCTCTGTGTCCATTCTCTGTGTGTTCTGTGTCTGCTTGTCTTCTTTTTAGGTAGCACTGGGAACCAATCCTGGTACCTTCCAGAGTAGGAGAGAGGCGCTCAATCTCTTGCGCCACCTGAGTTCCCTGGTCTGCTGCGTCTCTTATTGTCTCTCCTCTGTGTCTCTTTTTGTTGCGTCATCTTGCTGTGCCAGCTCGCGGCATGGGCCAGCACTCCACGTGGGCCAGCTCTCCACTAGGGCCAGCTTGCCGCGCGAGCCAGCTTGCCTTCACCAGTAGGCCCCGGTAATTGAACCCTGGAACTCCTATATAGTAGACGGGTGCCCAATCGCTTGAGCCACATCCGCTTCCCTGTTTTTGTTACCTCTTGACACTCAAGGAAATTTCTGTCATATCACTTTTTGGATACAAACTTAAGGAACAGACAGCTCAGGTAAACCTAGAGGTTACCTTTTAAAATATTTCAGTGTACATTGTGTAGCAAAAGATTACAAGAAAAACAAAGAAATGGGAAATGATGGCCCATCCAAAAGAACAAGATAGAAATCCAGACCATCATGAAGAAGACCAGACTTTGGACATAATGGACAAAGACTTTAAGAAAATAATCTTAAGTATCCTCTGGCAGATAAAGGAAAGTGTGGAGAAAAAATTAAAGGATGTGTGGTAAACAATGAATAGACAATATGACAACATCTTTCTCAGTAGATATCAAATGGAAATACTGAAGTTGAAGACCAGAATAACTAAAATGAAAAATTCCCTGGAGGGATTCAGCCAATGAATGGATTAAAAAAAAAAAAAAAGGTGCTGTATTCATACAATGGAATATTATTTGGCTGTAAAAAGAAATGAAATTCTGATACATGCAACGACATGGATGACCCTGAGGACATCCTGTTGAGTGAAATACGAGACACAAAAGGACAAATGTTGTATGATCTCACTTACATGAAATAATTAGAATATGAAAATTCATAGTCAGAAACTAGGATATATATTACCAAGGGCCAGGATGGGAGTAGGAAATGGGGAGTTAATCCTTAAATTGTACAGAGTTTCTATTTGGGGTAATAGAAAAGTTTTGGTAATGGATGGTGGTGATGGTAGCATATTATGAACATAATTAAGAGTACTGAATTATATGTTTGAATGTGGTTACAAGGGGAAATTTTAGATTGTCTATATGTTATTAGAATAAAAATTTTAAAAAGAAGCACATAGGACTATGCAACTCAAACAGGGAACCCTAATATAAACCATGGACCATGGTTGATAGTATAATTATAATAATATTCTTTCATCAATTGTACAAATATACCATACTTCATTAGTATGTTAGATGTTATTAACTGATGAGGTATATGGGAACTCTGTATTTTCTGCATGATTTTTATGTAAATCTACAACTTCTATAACCAAAAAAATATAAAATCAAAAGTACATAGTGTAAAGATTCTACAAGAAAAGAAAATTACAGACCAATTTCTCTAATGAACATAGATGCAAAATTTCTCAGCAAAATACTTGCAAATTGAATCCAATAGCATATCAAAAGACTTATACATCACGACCAAGTAATATTTATTCCTGGTATGCAAGGCTGGTTCAACATAAGAAAATCAATCAACGTAACACACCACATTAACAAATTGAAGGAAAAAAAACACATGATCATCACAATTGATGCAGAAAAGGCATTCGACAAAATCCAGCATCCTTTTTTGATAAAAACATTTCAAAAGATAGGAATAGAAGGAAAATTCCTCAGTATGATAAAAAGCATACATGAAAAACTCACAGCCAACATCATACTCAATTGGGAAAGGTTGAAAGCTTTCCCTCTAAGATCGGGAACAAGACAAGGATGCCCACTGTCACCATTGTCACTGGAAGTTCTAGCTAGGGCAATTAGACAAGAAAAAACGATTAAAGCCATCCAAACAGGAAAAGAAGGAGTAAAACTCTCACAGTTTGCAGATGACATGATCCTGTACTTAGAAAATCCTGAAGTATCCACGACAAAGCTACTTGACCTAATAAATGAGTTCAGCAAAGTGACAGGTTACAAGATCAACACGCAAAAATCAGTAATGTTTTTGTACACTAGTACTGAACAACCTGAGGAAGAAATCAGGGGAAAAATTCCATTTTCAATAGCAACAGAAAGACTCAAATACCTAGAAGTTAATTTAACCAAAGAAGTACAGGACCTATATGCAGAAATCTACAAAACAATGCTAAAAGAAATTTAAAAAGACCTAAACAAATGAAAAGACATTCTGTGTTCATGGATTGGACGAATAAATATCATGAAGATGTCAGTCTTACCCAAACTGATATATAGAATCAATGTAATAACAATCAAAATTCCAACAGCCTACTTTACAGAAGGGAAAGTGCACACCAAATAGCCAAAACCATTCTAGAAAAGAAGAACAATATGGGAGGAATTTCACTGCCTGACCTTGAAACATATTACAAAGCTACAGTGGTCAAAACAGCATGGTACTGTCATAAAGACAGACACATCGATCAGTGGAATAGAATTGAGAACCCAGAAATAAACCCTCACCACAGTCAACTGGTTTTTAACAAACCTACCAAGTTAATGTTAACAGGACAAAACAGTCTCTTCAACAAATGGTGCTGGGACAACTGGACATCTATAACCAAAAGAATGAAAGAGGACCCTCATCTCACTCCCTATACAATAATCAACTCAAAATAGATCAAAGACCTAAGTATAAAAGCCAAGATCATAAAACTACTAAAAGAAAATGTAGGGAAACATCTTCAAGACCTTGTGATAGGTGGTGGTTTCTTGGACCTTACACCCAAAGCACACGCAACAAAAGGAAAAATAGATAAATGTGACCTCCTCAAAATTAAACACTTTTGCACCTAACAGGAGTTTGTCAGAAGGGTGAAAAGGCAGCCAACTCAATGGGAGAAAATATTTGGGAATCACATATCTGATGAGGGTTTAATATCCAGGATATATAAAGAGATGTTACAACTCAACAATAAAAAGACAAACAACCCAATTAAAAAATGGGAAAAAGACTTGAATAGACATTTCTCCAAAGAAGAAATACAAATGGCAAAAAAAAAAAACAAATAAAGAAATGCTCAACATCACTAATGAAGGGAAATGCGAATCAAAACTACAATGAGGACATCTGGGAAGATGGCGGACTAGTAAGACACAGGAATCTCTTCTCCAGAAGAATAGTTAGAGGACAGGCTGGAACAGCCCCAAAAAAGATCTTCTAGGGTTTAGGACAGCAGGTGAAGGCTGTACACCACCCAGAGGAGAGAGGGACAAAAGAGGGAAATTGCGATGACAGAACCATGAGTTGGAACCAGCGGCAGCTGCTGCTGCCGGCACACTCCCCCACACTAAAGACTCTTTAGAATTTTCAGGCCTCTGGGCCTGTGACTAAAGACAAAGGAGGCTCCAGAGATCTACCACCCCCAGGAAAGGGGACAGAGAGGGACACAGCCTAAGGCTGACTCAGCTTCTGATCCACAAATTTGGTCTGCTGTGCCCCAAGAGCCCTTCCAGGCCGGGTGGGGCTGCACCATTGTTTGCCTTGGAGCCTGCAAGGGGCTAAAGATATGCAACCCTCCCAATCTCCTCCTGTACTAACAGGGACTTATTGTTGAGGACTCAGAGGGGAGTGGAAATATTTCCTAGCCAGGAAAAGGGAGGGGGCTGCCAGAGAAGGCTAGAGAACTGTCTCAGAAAGTTTGAATTACAAGGCTCTTAGCCTCCAGACAGGAAGCTCTATCACAGTGATCCTGTCTGTGTCACAACAAATACACTCCGACCAGGCAAGGAATTGAGAGTTGCCAAAGAGCACCATCTCCTGTCAGACCAAGGAAGTGTACACAAGAAAATTAAAAATAAGTAGGAGAGGCTTTTTCTGGCCTCTACAGCCTCCCTGCCCAAGGCCCTAGGAAGTGAATCTACAACCAATTACTGGGTCCAGTGCCTAGTTCTGAGCAACCAGCAGGACAATCCTAATAATCCAGGTCAAGCCAAAAATCAAAGAGCCGTGGTAACTCACAGCCTCCTGCCACTAAATCCCTATAAAAGAGAAAGAGATTGAGCATCTGAGTAAACTACATCCTAACCAGATGCCTAAACACCAGCAAAAAATTATGAGCCATGCTAAGAAAATAGAAGACATGGCCCAAGAAAAGGAATACATCAAAGTCCCAGAAGAGATGCAGAATTTGAGAGAACTAATCAGTGAGATGAGCACAAATTTCCAAAATCAAATTAATGAATTGAAAGACAATATAGTTAAAGAGATAAATAACATCAAGAAGACATTGAGCAAACACAAAGAAGAATTTGAAATCCTGAACAGAAAAGTAACAGAGCTCATGGGAACGAGAGACACAATAGGTGAGATCAAAGACACATTTGAGGCATACAACAGCAGACTCGAAATGATAGAAGAAAGAATAAGTGATACCGAAGACGGAACAGCTAAAATTGAAGAGAGAAAAGAACAGAGAGAGAAAAGAATGAAAAAAATTGAGCAGGGGCTCAGAGAGTTGAATGACAACACAAAATGCAACAACATACATGTCATGGGAGTTCCAGAAGGAGAAGAAAAGGGAAAAGGTGCAGAAAGAATATTTGAGGAAATAATAGCTGAAAATTTCCCAACTCTTATGAAAGAAATGAACTTACATGTCCAAGAAGCACACCGTACCCCAATCAGAATAAATCCAAATAGACCTACGCCAAGACACATACTACTCAGAATGTCAAATGTAAAAGATAAAGAGAAAATTCTTAGAGCAGCAAAAGAGAATCAATCGATCACGTACAAGGGTCGTCCAGTAAAACTTAGTGCAGATTTCTCTTCAGAAACCATGGAGGTGAGAAGACAGTGCTATGATATAATTAGGAAACTGAAAGAGAAAAACTGCCAGCCGAGAATTCTTTATCCAGCAAAACTGTCCTTCAAATATGAAGGTGAGTATAAAATATTCACAAACAAACAGAAACTAAGAGAGTTTGCAAAAAAGAAGCCACCTTTGCAGGAAATATTAAAGGAAGCCTTAGAACCTGAAAGAAAAAGACGGAGTGAGAGGCTTGGAGGAGAGTATAGAGGAAAGAATAGCAGAAAGGATAACCAAAAGAGTAAAACAACATACAAAAACAAGATGACATTTGAAAACCAAAGAATAAAATGGAGGAAGTAAATAGTGCATTTACAGTAATATCATTGAATGTGAATGGATTAAACTCCCCAATCAAAAGATACAGGCCAATAGAATGGATAAAAAAACGTGAGCCATCCATATGCTGCTTACAAGAAACTCACCTCAGACCCAGGGATACAAGCCAGCTGAAATGAAAGATTGGAAAAAGATACTCCACGTGAATAGTAACCAGAAAAGAGCAGGGGTAGCTGTACTCATATCAGACAAAACAGATATTAAATGCAAAAAAGTTATAAGAGATACAGAAGGCCGTTATATATTAATAAAAGGGATGATCCACAAGGAAAATGTAACAGTCTTAAATATCTATGCACCTAACCAGGGTGCCCCAAAATATATGAGACAAACTCTGGCAAAACTTAATAGACATTTCTACAATAATCGTCGGAGAATTCAACTCCCCACTTACATCATTAGATAGAACAGAAGATCAACAAGGAAACAGAGAACTTGAACAATATGATAAACAAGTTAGGCCTAACAGACATATACAAAACACTGCATCCAAACTCGGTGGGTTATACATTCTTCTCAAGTGCCCATGGGTCTTTCTCCAGGATAGACCACATGTTAGGCTATAATGCAGCTCTCAATAAATATAAAAAGATTGAAATTATACAAAGCACCTTCTCAGATCATAATGGAATGATACTAGGAATCAGTAATAGACAGGAAAAAAGTAAATTCGCAAATGTTTGCAGACTGAACAACACATTCCTAAATAATCAGTGGGTTAAAGAAGAAATTGCAGGTGAAATCAGTAAATATATTGACACAAATGAAAACGAGAACACAACGT